>JAJONR010000523.1:0-162067 GCA_029582245.1 Solanum etuberosum
AGATTCTTGAATTAGTTTCTTGAAATCTCTATGGCCAAGATTTATGATTTTCATTAGTGATTCATAATTGTATGGAGGAACTTGAGTTGGAAAGAATGTAATTCTTGGAGAAAAACTTACCTTGAAGAAGAATCTTGAAAACGATTGAAAGAATCTTGAATGAAGTCTTCTACTTTGATTTTTCCTTAGTGTTTTGCCCTAGGGTTTGAGAGAGAAGAGAATGATGGACTAAAAGATGAAAATCTAATTGTTTTGAGCCATTTATTAATTAAGAAATTCGTTTAGGGTGTTCATGGAGGTAAAAAAAAAACAAAAATGACCCTTTTTAATGTTTTCCCGTCGGCTAATTCGTAACAGCATTGTATAGGTTACTAAAATAGTCATAACTTTTTACTCAGAAATTGGATTGATGCAAAATTGGTGGCGTTGGAAAGTAGATTCAAATACCTTTAATTTCATAGGTTATGGCTCAGTAACTCTTTAGATTCTAAGAGATGTTGTCATTTGAAGTTGACCCAAGTAGAATCTTACATCAAAACTTAATCTATAAGGAAACTTCAAGAACTCATCAAGAAATTAAATTGCTCAATATTTATGGATAGATTCGCAAAAGAAACTCATGATTGACGTGTGGGTGAACGAACCCAATACTATGGAAGCTTACATACCTCAAAGAACTAGGTTCTTGGCGAAATCTTGAATTTCTTAAACGAACGCTTGAAACGTTGAACTTTTTCTCCTCTTGAATCTTCTCTCTAAAACCCTAAACGCTTTTGGGGATGGATGAAACTAATTCTAATCAGTTTAGACTCTTAAAACCTTACTAAAAACGCTTAAATCCGATTGGGTAAGGAAAAGACCAAAATACCCCTTACTATTTTCGGGTAACTTTCCTTAATTGGATAGCTTGACTTCAAAGCGGAATATCTCACTCATCCGACCTCGAAAATTCACAAACTCGGTGGCGTTGGAAAGATAATTCAAAGACCTTTTATTAGATATCTTGTAGCCCACCTAAATCATCATGTACTAAGAGTTATGGTAGTTTGAAGTTGACCCAAAACTCATAACTTAAGCATAACTTGCAAAATTTCAGATTTTGCTAATTATGTTTTTTTTTTGGAACTCAATGTGCTACATCTAGTGACCTTAAAACTTAAGAAAATTTAAATTCCTCGGTAATATCCTACTCACAACGAAGGATGGTTCAAGTCTTAGCTCAAAATTTTTATGGGTTGTTACACCAATGAACATATTGACCACCCCATATATGACATATAGGACACTCGATATTCAAGTGGTGTCCATTACAATAATTACAAGAATATTTATAAGAAAACTGCTCACCCAAACACAATTTATCCCAATCATCCATATCAATAAGAGTACCAAATTATTCAAAGAAAAAAATATCTGTTAAGAAAAAACTAAAAAAAAAACTTAAATAAATAAAGAGAAAAAGTATAACCTAGACGAATAGTTAATTTCTATGTCCCGGGCAGCGGCGTCAAAAACTTTTTGCTTCCAAATGCACACGCAAGTAAACGTGGTCGCGCAAGTAATATAATGACCCTAAAAGAGCCGAATTATCGAACACAAAGGACTTGTCAATTAACTATTTTACTAAATTATACTAGTCTAATTATTTATTTAAGAGTGCCAAAAGTATTTAACTAATAAGAATGACAGAATGGAATAGTAAAATTACTTACAATGGTGGGAAAATTCAAGGGCTGCAGCATGCTTAAGGTTTCATGTATCACATCTCATGCAAAAATTAACTACGGTTATCAAATTACTGATTTACAAGGTTGATTTTATGATCATGGTCTCCCGACCTCTAATCGCCTACTCCAATTGACAGTCTAACTACATCGTTGAGCGGGGATAGACAGACTCAAATGGCGAGCATTTATATTTCATCATCTTTCGTAACCAAGCTTGGTGTTTTTCCGGGTGTCAATCCTAAACACGAATCTAATCAAGTGATAAGAAGGATAGATCAAGCTCTTTGTATTCTTCGGTCTATCTACCTCTTCGTCTCCCGAGTCCAAGAATAGACAATATATTTATCTCTATGGTGATCAAGCATGAAATACTAAAATAAGAATAAAAAAGCAATTTAAGTGATAACCAATATTAATTCAAAACAATCGATGTTCAACAATTACCCTTAGCCACAGCCCCAGAACAAGGGTCTTTAGTTACTAATGTCTAAGAAAAAAAGGAAAAGAAAAGAATCCTAAAAAGTATTGATAACTTTCCCTTACACAGTATCTTCCCCCCCACAATATATTCCTCTTACAAAGTATATTTTGCTCCGTAATAATTATTTCTATGGATTATTTATAGAGATAGAAACCCCAAATAAAATTACTGACTCCAAAATAAATTAGGAATCCAAAACCAAAAAGGATTGGAATTGCAAGCGCGAAAATTGTCCGACCGAGTGCTTCCACTTGCTGCCACGTGTCACAGCTTCATCTCATAGGTATTCTTTGTTTTCTGCTATGTTTTATTATATATATAAACTAGATAAAAGTGCTTGTGCAAGGCACGAGCATATTGTGGAAATAAAAGAAGTTGGAAAGAAAGTCATGCACACATGATTATAAATATCAACATGACACATTTATATGTATTTTACAGAATGCTATACATGGAGCTTTCTAGGAAAGGCCAAGACAGAGACATTGTAGGTAATTACACATCTATTGCCTTGGCATGAAAGTTGAATCTGGGAGGTTGTGAATTCTGGAATCTATCAACAAAAGTAGGTTCTTTCAGGTTGAAACTTCTTTATTTCCTAAAAATAAATTAAAAGAGTGAACTTACACGGTTCAACGGATAGCAAAGAGAAGTTGGAATGCATCTAAAACCTTAAATTGCACAGAAAATAACACATCACTTTAGAGATGAGCTATTTAAATTCGGAAAAATCCAATTGACAAAAGCATGAAAGAAATTATCTCCCCGACTTTATTTTGTTGTTTTCATTCACCTATATATTTTGAACACAAAGAAATAGTCAGTTGTATGTTCTTCAGTAGGAGTGAAAGGTGATTATTAACTTCAACCACATTAGCAAGCTAATAAGAACAAATAAAGTACTACTAAACACAACTATTTGCAAAAATAGAAGTATGTGTAAATGGAAATTGCAGCTTGTCTTGGAATCTTAACTTTCTGGCATATCTAACTGGCAAGAAACCACATTATAATTGCCACTAACAATATATATACTTTACTTTTTCATCTTCAAAATCGCGATGAATTGATCAGTTTTCACAAAATTTTTTGGCATATGAACATCAATTTACGACTTAGATAAGGTTAGATTACTCTGCAATGGATAAGGAGTGAAGTATCAAGCCTTGCATATCGCTTGTTTGTATTGTCTTACTGTTAGTTGCACCATTAGTAGATCTATCAAATGCAATACCCACGAGAATAATATTTATGTGTAGAGTCTTCTTTCTTTATAGGAGACAATCAAACAATGTTAGCTTTTCAGAAAGACTGGCAGAGTTATGACTATTAAAAATGAAATACTCTATAATATCTTTTTATTTGTATCCAAATAATTTTTTGGGTTAGGCAACTCAACAATCGTGTTGTCATGGATTAAATGAAAAGCAAACCATCACACAAGCTACAAACTATATCTCAGTTGAGAAAAAGGAGAAGTTAACATATACAATACCCTCACATTTTGAGAGATGCTTGTTGAACAACTCCCCCGCATATGTAGACCTCAGTGCTATAGACGCACGTCAATAAAAACCAGCTGCAAAAGCTTGTATTTGACACAAGTGGCATATGAAAAATACATTACATAAGTAGAAGGTTATCTACCTACTATCAATTTTAGCGGCTTATGAGAAATGTAACAGTGTCTGCTAAACATGATAAATTAATGGAATCTCCAAATACCGTTGCCAGCCCATAAAATGCAGAAACACCAGAAATAAATGTCCATAAGGAGACCTAGCTCAAGATGCAACATCATATTTTATATGAAAAAAAATGTAGAATTTCTTTCAATAAGTAGGTTCTCTTCAACTAAGGTTTAGACATAATCTAAGGAATTAGAAAATTCTCACAACTCCGGAAGAAATAGAGGTTATTCTAGTAGAGTAACTCTTGTGCTAGTTATTTTGGGGAAGAAGGTTTAAGCAGAAGTCGTCATTTCCTCTTAGGGTAAGGCAAACGTATAACTTTTGGTATCAAGAATACAATAACATATTCAGTGTGATTCCACAAATGGGGTGTGTGGAGGGTAGAATGTACGCAAACATTATCCCTACCTTGTAAGGTATAGGGAGTTTCCGATGAAGAAGTCATGGCAAAATACAATCGAGATAATGTCAAAGATGTCACCACACCTTATACGTAATTTTTTAGCTATTAAAGTTTTTTTCCTATTGTGCCTCAAAATTTCAAATAAATAGCAACTCGTGTTGTTGCTAACACATCCAGCAAGCAGAGTCCTATTTCAGCACATGTTGCCCGAGAAAAGGAAAAATCAGAGAAAATTTGAAACCAACCAATGATGGCAAACTAAACATATTCCTTGACACACCAAAGTTAAACTAGATGTAATTCAGGTAAAACCATGAATATATATGTATTTGGTACTTCCCTTGACCATGGGACATGCATATGCAAGGCCATATTAGCATAAATAACAAAATGATTTGATTTCTTTCTTAACAGTAATAAGTCAGCTTCCCCTAAGCGTGATTAGAATAAATACAAAGTTACAAACAAAGAAGGTTAACAACAGTTGAAAATCCTACCATAACAACAAATTTCCCTAGTGTGTTGTATACACCTTTGAAATTTCAGCTATAAGCTAACATGTCCATAATTTTTTTGACAAGGATCTGTCAAGTCTGTGTTGTCTAAAAGGAAACAGTAGTATATTAAGAAAAATTCCAGTTCAAGTTTCTAACTCGTGTGACAACCAGATTTCATATACGTGATCACACAGGCATGAGAAAAAGAAATCCACCTTACTCCTTCGAAGGTCATGCATGAGCCTTTGTAGTTGAATTCCAACATTGGAATCGCTCGTATAGGTCTTAATAGTTACGGAAGAACAATACTTATAATCCATTGCTGGCAAGGGGAAAAAAGAAGGGCAAGAGAAAGAGAGATAAGGGCAAAGTATCTGAAACAGAGTAAAAGGCAAAACAATCCAGTCATTGTACAACAAATCATACACCTAACTCTGCAAACGCAATGCCAACTGGTACAATAGCGATGAAATGTTTTACATATATAAGACACCAAAATAATGCCCGGATGTGTCAAAGTAAAAACAACATTTGACATTACCGAGTAGGACAATGAAGAATGAGCAAACCTTGTAAATCAAAGGAAAATGAAAGCTTATTGTTGGGATTTTTTTGGATTCAACAAACGAAACAAATTAAAATTAAGTTTAAAGGGAAGCTAGCAATTCAAATTATTTAGCAAAGAGAAAATTGAAGAAGACATAAACCCAACAAATCAAGGCAAAAGACGCACCTCCGAATAAGGGTTTTTAATTTGCTGATCCAAAAGGCAAGACTTCAAATTTAAAGGAAAACCCACAAAATTGATGAATGGGAAACAAAGAACGTACGAAATAAAAGAATTAGAGAAAGGAGCACCTTTTTGTTCGGAGGAGCAAATCTTTGTAGAGTTCGAATGAACTTCCATGGAGAATAAATGAAAGATTTAAAGATGCAATGTGTGGACCTTTTCTGTGGAACAGACGCGGCAAACACAGGAAAGCTAAAAAGAGGAAATTACTGATTTATCCTTATGGTTGTCTGAAGTAACTCACACTTATTAAGTATGATATAATATAATATTTAATATTATCGATTAAGTTGTCTGCTTAATTTACTTCTATAACTTTTCATCTTTAATTCTCTTTAGCTCCAAACTTCTTCATCTTTACACCAATTTACTCCTACAAATAAAATACACTATTTAGCAAAATCCATAAAATTCATGCTCAAAAAGAACAAATAAATATCTATCTATATCTATATTCTATATTACCTTAAAAGTATGAACTCCTAACTTGAATGCTAAATTACTATAATATCCCTAACTTAGGTTGTGAATTTTTCGATGAGTTGTGACTTTTCTGATAAGTTGTGACTTTTTTCAAAGGGTTGTGATTTTTCGATGAGTTGTAACTTTTCCAAAGAGTTGTTACTTTTCCAAAATGTTGTAAATTTTTTAAAAAGTTGTGACTTTTCAAAGGGTTGTCACTTCTTGGAAAGGTTATGACTTTTCAGATAAGACACAAAAAACACTTGTTCATACTACCCTTTGTTGACTATAAATAGAGGAGTTGCCTCTCATTTTTCAACCACAATTTCTTTTTTTAATTTTCTACTCTTCTTCTTCTTGCATTTAAAATTTTTTTTGTGTGATTTGTTGTCGTTGAGTGAGTTCAAAATTTAGCGCAATATGAGGTACCACTATTCTGATGAAGTAAATTGTTCTATCCTAAGAGGGTATATTCGTTAACCTCGAGTACTTGAGGAAATAATTCAGATGATATAATAATTATTTTTTTGCTTAGTATATACATTAGTATGTAATGTTCCAATATATGAAGTTAACATGATGTAGTCTAAATTCATTTGTTTTTGTTAACAATTTCTCTTGTGATGTAGACATATGCTTCTGAATATCTTTTTCAAAAATTGTTAAACTTCTTAAGAGTTAGAGAGTTGTCACGGTTTGTTTTTTCATACTCAATACAAAATAATGACTTTATTTATCAGTGCTACTTATGTGATTTAGATTGTCAGTAAGTCTGCTTCAAATAGTTATTACTATATAAACATTGCCCTTTGTTTTATTGATTTACTATTTCTTAATATTTAAGTATTTTCGACGAAGAAACGTCTATATGACTTGTAATAACGCCAGTTGAAATTTGTATTAGTTTAATTTTTATTTTAGTCTAAATTCATTTGTTTTTGTCAACAATTTCTCTTGTGATGTAGATATATATCTTTTTCCAAAATTATTAAACTTCTCAAGAGTTAGAGAATTGTCACAATTTATTTTTTTGATGCCCAAGATAAAAGAATGATTTTATTTATCAATGCTACTTATGTGATTTAGATTGTCTGGAAGTTTGCTTCAAAATAGTTATTACTATATAAAAATTGCCCTTTTGTTTTACTGATTTACTATTTATTAATATTTCAGTATTTTCAACAAAGAAAAGTTTATATGACTTGTAATAACGTCAGCTGAAGTTTGTATTAGCTTAATTTTTACTGTACTATAAATTCATTTATTTTTGTTAACAATTTCTCTTGTGATGTAGATATATGTTTTTGAATATCTTTTTCCAAAATTACTAAGCTTCTCAAGAATTAGAGAATCATCACGATTTTTTTTTTATGCTCAAGATAAAAAAAATGACTTTATTTATCAATGCTACTTATGTGATTTAGATTCTTTGGAAGTTTGCTTCAAAATAGTTATTACTATGTAAACATTGCCCTTTTATTTTACTAATTTACTATTTCTTAATATTTCAGTATTTTCGATGAAGAAAATTTCATATGACTTTTAATAACCCCAGTTGAAGTCTGTATTAGTTTAATTTTTATTATTTATTTAAAAGCTAATTTTTATGAGATATATATTTTCATTAATGAAAACATATATATATATATATATGGGTAGGTATTTATATATATCACGAATGTATTATCAAGTTAACAAGATTTTCTATCTTCAAAATAATTATTTTTTAAATTTTCCGAGTTTTAAAAAAAAAAAAAATACTCACAACAGATGTGCAAATATGTGAATATTTAAAATTTATCATTAACAAAATAAATTTTATATTAGTAATATAGAATAAACATTTTCATTTTGTCTCTACTGTAAATTAAAATCTAATACCTATAAAAAAAATAGTAACATTAATTAAAAGTCCTATTTATTTATGTAAGTATAAAATTTATTTGAAATTCATCTATTGCACATTAATTCTTTAGTTATAACATTATAAATTCTCTTAGTTATTAAAAATTATTGCAAATGTTATTCACACTCTTTTACACTCTTTACTTATAATATTATGAATTCTTATAGTTATTACATTAATTATTTCTATCTTTCATCTTTCCTTATATTATGTTTTGACCACTAATTTTTCATAGTATTATACCGCCCCTATATATGTCATAACATGGTGTTGTATTTTTTTCTTGGACGAATCATGCTTGGTTGAATAAATTGAAAATTATTTACAAGTATATGAACTATATCTTTGTTGGGTGTAAGATAAAAAGGTGATTATAGATATGATTTCACATATAGAATATATTCTTTAATTTTAATTTTTAATTTTTTCGGTAAAAAAAATAGTGAAACCTTTCTCAGTTAACTATGGACAGTCAGATAACTATCTTTGATTTATGTACACAGTCAATCGAGAAGTCAAATATGAGAGCCAACAAAAATAACGTCATCTATTATGTTATAACTTATAAAATAAAAATTAATATTCAAAAATAGTTCTAAAAAATAAAATGTAGTTGTTCTCCACATGTTCATATGATATCTAAACAGATTAAGTGGAATACACGTGCAAAGCACATATGGTTAGATCACAAGAAAAATACACATCAAATATCGTCTATAACGTAATATTAGTGAGATACGACTAATTACATGATTGAACCTCATCAAATTGAAATAAATATATACATTATTGCATTCAACTAATAAAATTTTTCATTGACAATCTTCATAGGTTTGTGTGAATAAGAGATATATGATGATCCACATTGAACATTCACAAAAGAATCTGCAATATTATTTTGTGCAAAGCTTATTATTCAAATCTTCGCTCAAGTTTTTTGAATTGATAATCACGTGCAACGCACGTGTCGAAAAATTAGTACGAATAATAAATGTGAGCCAAATAATGATTAAAAATATATATTTTTGTCCTCACATCAAACCCCTCAATACCTAGGTCCAAAATCCCGACTCAAATCTAAAATATTTCTTGAAAAATATCTTACCCATACTTAGTGTGGTTCAACTATGAAAATTCATCGAAACGGAGTTAAAATCAAGCTTGAAATCCTCAAATTATCAAACTTTAACTTTTTTGGGAAAACTCCCAAATTTTCAACCTTATACGTGGTTAATATGATGAAAATAATTGATAAATCAATAAGTTTATGTCAAAATCAGTTTACCCATAACATAAGGATCCTAAATATAATTTTTTTCATAAAAAAATTGAGTCCAAATTGATAAACCCCAATATTTCCCCAAAAATTCACGAATAAGGAAAGAAAACCATATAAAGAAATAATGGGAGAATGCCAAAATGAGGATCAGATACTAACCCCCATATTAAATCGAGAAGAATACAGTAAGAATCACACAATTCTGAGCTCCTGAACTCCCAATATGCTCAAAATACCAAATAAATACAATATGAAATCTTAAATACTTGTGCAACATAATTTACACTAGAAATCAACAACTTTGATTTCACTAAAAGAACCGTAACTTCCTCATACGCTACTGGTTCTTTTTTCCAAATGTTTTAAATAATGATTCAGACCTACTCTTTCAATCGAAATTCGATTTCGTGCTTGTTTGTCCAATGAAGTATTATTTCTGCTCGATAAATAATTAATTCAGATTTCGCGATAAAAGTCCAATATCAGTTTAGCGAAATACACCAAACCTTAGTGGTCAGTCGTATGATTTTTTGATAACACTTTTATAAGTTTAAATAATTTTTTCAATCTTTAAAACTAATAACGAACCTTTTAGTTGGCACAATTTGCTAAAACAACGCCAAAGCACCCAAAAAGCTTAAAACCTCACCTAAAACTCATCTGAAACCTCCCGAACACAAACCAAATATGATATTAGCTTGTAAAAGATATTTCAGACTCAATGAAATCATCAAAATACCTAAATAAGGTCGCCTTAACCCAATGTTGAACAAAGTCAAATTTAACTTAAGAATCTCCAAACTTCCAAATATGGCATGAAAATCAGCCAAAAGCTTCGGGAACTGAACCAAACCTTTAGCTAGACAAAATATCACCATTAAAACATAATGGAATCATCAAAACTCAAAACTAACCTTTCTAATCTAAAACATTGACTAAAGTCTAACTTTAGCCTTAACTTTTCCCGCATCTTGTATAATGACTCAAAATCAAACCAAAAGCCTTGGGACCCAAACCAACATTACACCTAGAACAAAAACCATATTCCAGAGCTTACTGAACTGTCATAATTTCATTCCGAGCTTGCTATCACCAAATGTTGACTTTGGTCAACTATCTTTTGCTTTCAACTTTCAAAACACAGAAACTCTTCCAAAACTCATCTAAATACCTCATGACCTTAGCCAATAGTCTTTGTAACCTAAATGTCATCTTCTGGAACTAATCGAATTGACAGAATTCCACCCCGATACTCGAAACTCCAAATATTAACTAAAGTCAACCATTTCAACTTTAAAACCTTCGAAAGCCAAATCTTTTTCAAAACTCCCAAATTTTCACTATAGTTCCTAAACCAACCATACCAATTGACCAAAAATGACTCAATGCAAAATTTGGGAGGGGTAAAATGGTAGTTTTCTAGAAAATGACCTTCACGTTCATTACATTATTCACCACTAAAAATCATGTTCATCCTCAAACATAAAGAAAAAGAAAGTACCTGATGTATCAAAAAATTGTGGATATCTGGGACACATATCAGACTCGTTCTCCTATGTAGCCTCCCCATCAGACGGTGATTTCATTGAATCTTTATAGAAGTTATGTAACACCTTAGAAATTGAAAGTTGAGTTTGGAAAGGGAAGGTAGCATTTTGGCACTGGTGCAGTCGTTTACGAGTCCACCCTATAGAGCATAGGAGTAACCAGGGGTCGTCGGAAGGAAGTCATAGGATTTGAGTTGAGTTTTAGAAAATCGAGTCTCTAATGATTGACGTACGAACAAACAAGATAAATCGTAGAGTGTTCTACGGGTCGTAGGAATGATCCATAGAGTTGGACCAGGCTTGGTGAAATTATTGTCTTAAACTTGAGGACTACGGAAGGAGGGGGGGTCTATGAACTGTATAGTGGTCGATGAATTGTAGAAGGATCTCATGGGAATTGCCCAGTAATTTAGGTCACAATAAGTGACTTTACGTTTGACCAAGATGGTCTGTAGAAAATCCTACGAACTGTAGGTCGGAACCGTAAGTGTCATTTTGCAGCTTTTAAGTAAGGGTGTTTTGGTCTTTTCCTACCAATTTAACCCCTAAACTATGTCATTTTTGCCTTGTAACTACCCGCATAACTATTTTTACTCTTCAAACCTAACCCATTCCCTCCCATTTACTCAAACTCACAAAAATATCTTAAGTCTTCTTCACCAAATTCTCTCAAGAGCTCTCAAGGTGGAAGTTAGGGTTTCAAGGCCTCATTCTCTTTGAATTCTTAGGGATTTTATTATCAAGGTATATGGAAATTCACCAATGGATACCTTTTATCCATTGGGTTTCAAAAGAAAACTCAAATCTCCAATCTAATTTCACCCAATTCACTTAGGGTTTTATGTGATTCGCTATGAGTTCAATTCATTGTGATTCAATTACTTATATTCAATCTTATTATGCACGATTTGATACAATTACATGATTTTTCATTGATTTCACATGAACCCATGCCTATGCCTATTTTTGGATATGAATCATGCTTATGAACTATGAAATATGACTATGAATCTATGTATGTTTTATGAAAACAATGATTTATTACTAGAGGATGCTTTTAAGGTCAATTATCAATGATTTGCGAAAGGTTATCTCATATTTGAATGAAATCATGATTTAGATTCTTAGAATGGTAAGTGTACTATGAAGAAGTTTATAAAATCCTGGTTTTGAAAGGAGCTACTCTAATATGACCTATGATTAGATTTGTAGTCTTAAATGTCTCTTTCCAAGTATTTTGATATCGTTATGATTATATTTTTTTTTGGATTTACTTAGCACCGAGAAGACTTTGAGATGGAGGCTCTCCCATTAGTAGAGGTCAGGTATCTAGAAGCAATCTCCTTGTCCCAAACTACGTGGCCCCGTATGATTGTCTTAAATGACCTAGCTAGCAGATCCACCTTAGAAATAATGACTGAGATGGAGTTCTACTTTCGCAAGTAGATTCTCCTTTTTGGTGTAAGAGTCATGCCAGATTCCATGTTATAGCTCACATGGTTTTATTGTCGGTTAACGGTAAATATCCCACTAGTGAACTATGATTTTCTTCAAAGATTTTATGAAAACTTTCCTTTTTATTTTTAAGTATGCATTGACCTTGTTTATGAATAATGGTTTCTCTTTAAAGGCTCTTACTATGTTTTAGTTCGCCATGAATATCATGTTTAAATTTCCTCAGCTTGATCACTTGGATTGGTGAGTTTTCATGGTTCGAGGACAAGGCCATTGTTGTTTTACTGCTTTATTGTGTTTTCAGTTTCTGACTTGTACGTGGTGTATGGGTTATGTTCCAACCACTTCTATAACGTTAGAAAGGCTTATGTCAGACTTAGTAGTATTTCACGTATTCTCTTATATACTATTTTGGTATCATTTATGTCATCTTATGATTTGGAACTTATATTGATTATACCTCTTGAATTGTATTTTATTATGTCATGCTTATGTCAAGTAGTTTATTTAGGATCTTTCAGGTTCTTATTTGCCATGTCATGTCTAGTGTTTACTTTGGAACGTCACAAGTTATCTCCTTAGTCCATAGCTTTCGAACCTTCCTATCCAAAATAATTATAGGTTCATCCTCACATTCCAAGTGTGGATTCAAAATCATAGAGTCAAGCGAAATTACATGGAACTCATCGGGTGCATACTTCTGAAGCATAGAAACATGATAAACAAGATGAAAAACAGAAACCTAGGTGGCAAGGCCAATTTATAGGCCACCTCTCCATTACGCTCCAAGATCTAAAACGGACCAATGAACCTAGGTCTACGCTTGCCTTTCTTCCCAAACCCCATCCCACCGTTCATTGGTGATACCTTAAGCCATACATGATCACCCTCCATAAACTCTAAGGCTTTAAATCTATTATCAACATAACATTTATGTCTACTCTGGGCTGGCAACAACCTGTTTAGAATCAAACAAACCTCCTCCATAACATCTCTAAGCAAATCTGTATCAAAGGTACTCACCTCAACGACATTGAACGAATCAATCGAAGATCTACATCTCCTACCATATAATGCCTCAAATGGAACAATCTAAATGCTGGAATGATAGTTGTGGTTATAGGCAAACTCTACAAATGGAAAAAACTAGACCAATCAACCCCTCAATATCAATCGCGGATGACCAAAACATGTCCTTTAATGAACAAGATAAGTACCAAGACTGTCGAGAAACTATAATTCCTTATTATAAATCTCATAAAAGCACTCTCTTCAAGGTTCACACATGCAATACTACTAGTATACCCTAACTGTCCAAAATTCTCCTTCGTCTTACTCAGAATACTCCCTCTCTAGTATCCACAATTAAAACTTCTCTAGTTATTTGATTCCCACATATTTGACTCCTCTCTACATATTATATCTGATTTGATCACTAACACAGCTCAAAACATACTCGACTCATCAAAATCCAACATATTCACCATAATGTGACAACTATAGCAAAAAAACCGGTGCCAAGGAAATATGATGACCTTACTGATTCTCTACTCATGCTTCCAAAACTGTCAATTAGTACAAAATTCCTTGGCAAACATATTTCCACTCTCCATAACTCTAAATTATAACATCTCTTTTTCCCAAAAAATGTTTTTTATCCGCCCCAAGCCTACTCTAAGCATTCCATGTCAAAAACACTTATAGCAGTAATTTCAAATTTGATAGTACTTTTCCATCGAGCTAAGGCTATTGAATTAGAAATCAATATCAAATACACGCAACCCTTCACATGACATGCCTAAACCGCCATTTAAATGATAATATCCTCATGTCAAATCTTAGAGAAACCCTTGATCACCTTAAGGATTATGTATAACACAAGCACATAACCTTTATTTACCACAAAGTGTCTATGTAACTTATCATAATAGTGTGTGTAGTTTCCATCAACAAAGTAGTATCAATCTAGCTCAAAATCTTCAATAACCATGTAGAACTCTAAGTTCTTCCTGTAGTGCACCCATAAGTCACCTACCATACTTTGAATAATCCAACAAACGTAAAAATACAGAATCTCCCATACATCACTGTTTGTCACCAAAACTAAAACCAAATTGTTAGAAAAGTCACTGATAACTCTTCATAAGTCTGTATAGAACTATCCCACCTTGCATTGTCATATCTAAATTCAAAGGCAAAAATTCATATAATCTTTAACTTTGAACCAGAGATCTATACGCGTTGTCTTATTTATTCATATTTTATTAAATTGTACCTAGGATACATCCTAAATACTTTGAATTCTTTAATATACAAGACTCTTATTCCTTTTGCTAACTAATTTACCAATCCTATCCTTTGATAAAAAATCCATGAAATTTTACCTCATACTCTAAACCAAAAACTTCAAGTGAAACACTTCATTAAGCCTTTTAACGATGAAAAGTAATAAATTCTACCACCCAAACCATGCACAAGTCTTTCCAAATGCTCAATAATCAACATGATCAATATTATTTTTTACCTTACCAATCCATACCTTGACTAAACCTACTTCTATGAATGTAGACTTACAACGAAAAACTTGAATTCTAATTTAAACTATGTAAACCAAACCTTTTATCAATAAACATTAGCCCATACCTTCAAGATTTTATGAAATCACATATCTTAGCTTATCATTGATCACATCTCCATCGATCATACCATATTCTTCATTAGAAATCCAAACCGTACTAGTTACCAAATTCGAAACCACAAAAAAACTTATCACAATACTTGAGCTGAATATCTACTTGAACCGAACGTCAGTAGACTTTCTTCTCAAATATTACCCAGTAGTTTTTAATCCATCTGATGAACATGTGACCTTATTACCATAACCTGAACAAGACAAACAAAGCCACTTCACCCCACAAATCTGATCTTATCATTGATATGATACTTCAAGCCCAAGATATACTAGCCAAATTCTAAGAATTAACCAATTTGTACATGCACATTGTTACTGACATTAACAATTGCCATCACACAAGTACACTTGCTGGACTTTCTTTACCCATAAGCTTATCATCTCAATATCAATCAACTCCTTTTGGCTCACAATGAAATCACCAGTCCCCAATTATATTCTCAAAATACACTTCACAACGAAAACACATTAATACCTTACCAAAGATTTGGGGTGGCAAAATCAAACCCAACCTAACAAATCCGCGTAACCCATTTATGTTTGGGAGAGTTATTAACTTGTCCATTCATTAATTCAACCCATTAAAAATTGGGTTGATATGTAACCCAAATTGACTCATGAGAAATTTTAAAATACAAATTTTATTCAGTACTAAAATAATTTTGAAGAACAAAAAAATAATAATTAAGTTGGTAAAAATTGAGTTGAATTGGGTCGTGATCTGTTATATAAACCATTACTAATTCATTTTTTACCCAAGAAATTTGAGTTGAGTTGGGTCTTGAATCGATTATTGTCTTATCCAATGGCTAAGACAGAACTTAAAAAATTAAAAGAGGAATTTTGGATAAGGGTTTCATCCGCTTGAGTATCTCTCCATGGGGTGATCCACTTTTGTTTGTTTGTAAGAAGGATGGTTTACTTCGCATGTGTATTGATTATCAAAAATTGAACAAGGTCACCATTAAGAATAAGTATCATCTTCCAAAGATAGTTAATTTGTTTGATCAACTCCAAGGAGCAAGTTACTTCTCTATGATGAATCTCTGGTCTTGTTATCACCAATTGAGGGTGAAGGAAGATGACATTCCGAAGATGACTTTTCAGACTCGGTATGATCATTATGTGTTTTTTGTAATGCCATTCAGTTTGACTAATGCTCCAGAAGCATTTATTGACTTGATGAATAGAGTATTTGAACAATATATAGACATGTTCGTGATTGTTCTTATTGACGGGATCTTGATCTACTCAAGGAGTGAGGATGAGCATGCCGACAATTTAAGGATTGTGTTGCAAATCCGCAAGGAACAAGACCTATTTGCAAAGTTTAGTAAATGCAAGTTTTGGTTGATTTCCATGACTTTTCTTGGTCACATTGTTTCCGGTAAGGGTATTGAGGAAGACCCTAAGAAGATAAATACGGTTAAGAGTTGGCCTAGACTTTTATGCCCTTGGGATAAAAAGTTTTTTGGGTTTGGCTGGTTAATTTAGAAGGTTTTTGGAAGGGTTTTTCTTCGATTGCCTATCCATTGACTGCATTGACCCAAAATAAAGTTAAGTTCTTATGGTTGGAGCGTGTGAGAAGAGTTTCTGAGAATTGAAAGATAGATTTACCTCTGCTCCGCTGTTGACTTTACCGGAAGAGTCGTATGGGTTCATCGTGTATTGTGATGCTTCAAGAATTGGATTAGGATGTGGTATTATGCAAAATGGGAAATTCATTGCTTACACTTCAAGGTAACTTAAGATCCATGAAAAGAACTATCCTACCTATGATTTGGAACTAGCGACGATTGTTTTTGCCTTAAAGATTTGGATGCATTATCTATATGGTGTTCATGCTGATTTCTTTACCGACCACAAGACTTTGCAATATGTGTTCAAGTAAAAGGATCTAAATCTTTGCCAACGTAGATGGCTAGAGCTCTTGAAGGATTATGACATGAGTGTTCTCTATCACCTAAGTAAGGCGAATGTGTTGGCAAATGCTCTTAGTCCACTATCAATGGGTAGTGTTTCTCATGTAGAGGAAGAAAAAAAGGAGTTGGTTCATGATGTTTATAGATTGGGCCGATTGGGTATTCAATTGGTTGATTCTAACAAAGGTGGTGTTATTGTTCATAATGATTCAAAATCATCATTTGTGTCGGATGTGAAAGCCAAGCAAGGTCTTGATCCAATCTTGGTTGAGTTGAAGGAAGTGGTGCTTAAAAAGTCCGTGGAGGTTTCTTCCAAGGGGGAGATAGTGTGCTTCGATACCAAGGTCGTTTGTGTGTTTCCAATGTTGATGACTTGAGAGAACAAATCTTATCACAAACCCATAGTTCTTGATATTCCATTTACCCAGGAGCCACCAAGATGTATCGTGACTTGCGAGAGTTCGATGGGTGGAATGAGATGAAGAAGGATATTGTGGAATTTGTGGCTAAGTGTGTTAATTGTCAATAAGTGAAAGTTGAGCATCAAAAGCCGAGAGTTTTGTCCCAAGATATTAGTATTCCTACTTGAAAGTAGGAGGATTTTAATATGGACTTTATTGTTTATTTATCCCGCACTTGGCGACATAATGACTTAATTTGGGTTCTTATAGGTCGTATGACGAAGTCCGCTTATTTCATTCCCATCAAGGTTTCCTATTCGGTGGAAGATTATGTTAAGTTGTATCTAAGGGAAATGGTTAGGTTGCATGGAGTGCCCCTATCCCTTATTTTCGATCGTGGTAACCAATTCACTTCTCTATTTTGGAAGTATTTCAAAAAAGGTCTTGATATTCATGTTAGGATTAGTAGGACAATTCATCCTAAAACTAATGGGCAAGTGGAGCGTACTATCCAAACTTTTGAATATATGTTTAAAGCTTGTATGATTGATTTCAAGGTTAATTGGGACGATTATTTGCCTTTGATTGAGTTTTCTTATAATAATAACTACCATTCAGGCATTGGTATGGCTCTATTTCAGGCTCTTTATGGTAGGAGGTGTAGATCTCATGTAGGTTGGTTTGAAGTTGGGGAGATTGCTTTGATAGGTCCTGAATTGGTATATGAGGCTATGGAGAAAGTTTGGCTTATTCGAGAAAGGTTGAAAATGGCTCAAAGTCGACAAAAGTCGTATGCCAATGTTAGAATGAGAGATCTTGAATTTGATGTAGATGATTGGGTTTATTTAAAAATCTCACCTATGAAGGGTGTGATGAGATTTGGAAAGAAAGGGAAGCTTAGTCCCTGTTATGTGGGCCCATATCAGAATTTTGAGGCGTAATGGTAAAGTTGCTTAATGAACTTGATTTGCCTAATGACTTAGTATTAGTGCATCAAGTTTTCCATGTCTCTTTGTTGAAGAATTGTGTTGGTGATATGAAATCTATTGTACCATTGGAGAGTCTTGGTATAATGGATAGTCTTTCTTATGAAGAGGTTCCAGTTGAGATTTTAGACCGACAGGTCAAGAAGTTGAGGAATAAAGATGTTGCGTCCATAAAGGTCTAATGGAGGAATCAAAGGATTGAGGGTGCTACTTGGGAGGCTGAGGCCGATATGATATCCCGTTATCCCCATCTCATTCCCTCTAACCCTCTTCTAGCTAGAGGTATTTATCTCCTTATGGTTCATCCTTTTTGGTTTCATGTGTCTTAGTTGTTCTCATTTTTACTCAGGCATGCATGCTCATGGAAACTTGATTTTTAAGAAAATGAGTTAACTTTATTGATTTCTTTATGATTATGTGCATTTGAGTATGATTTGGATGTACCTTATGAAATGATGTTATGATATGTTTGAGCTTGGAGTTGATGTTCCTCCTTGATATTGTGCATTGTGATAAAATTGCATTCATGTTGGGAGGTTAGATATTTTTCCCTACGTTCCATATGTGCCTTCAGTTCCATTTGAGGATGAATGTTCCCAAGGAGGAGATATTGTAACACCTCAGAGTTCAAAAAAAGAAGAAAATAAATTTTTGGGTTGTAGGTTGTGTCTAGGGGTCCCATCTACGGATCGTAGAAGCTTCGACAAGCTGTAGGTTGCAAATGTAGGAAGAGGGAAAATAATTTTCTAAAATCAAGTCCCAGTTTCCTTTTTACGATTCACAAGGATGGTCCGTCATCCTATGCATGAGTCGTAGATAGGTCTCGTAGGTGAGTCCCAGACTTTGTGAAGTTTTGAAGGTTAGAAGTTGGTTTCTATGGTAGGTATCTAAGGACCGTAGGAAGACCTACGAGCCGTAGAAATGTTCCGTCAAAACGATAGGTGATTTCATGGTCCCAAAACTTGGTCTATGGTTGATCAAATCGACCGTAAGTCGGAACCGTAGGTCGAGTCCGACAATTATTTTTAAGGAGCTTTTAGGTCTTTTTCTAATTATTTTAATCCAATACTATGTCTTTTGGCCTTCTACCCTAAGACCTATATAAAGCTTTTAAGCCACAAATTACCCACTTTCAATTCATTCTCCTAAATTCCCTAAATCTCACCAAACCAATCCTCCCCAAATCCTCTCAAGGCTTAGGAAGAAGAAGAAGAGCTAGGGTTTATCCAAGTGAACAATCCTCCATTCTTTTTGGGTTTAAAGTATCAAGGTATGTGGGTATTCATCCATGAAATTCATTCTTCCATGGGGTCCCAAGTTTTTTTTTTCCAATTTTCAGTCTCAAATTCAATTGTTTAAGTTAGGGTTTAATTCAATCTTTATGGGCTTCATTCATTTGTGATTAATTATTGCTAAATAAGTCTTCTAATGCATGATTCAATATTACTACATGATATATAGTTGAAATTATGTTGACCAATTCCTAAATTATGATTTTCAACTATGAACCTATGATAAACTCATGAACCTACGAATTATAAATTATGAATTTATGAAGATATGCATGTTTTTACTTAATCATTGTAAAAGAATTGGGGATGATTTGAAAGGAAAGTATCAAGGTTATTGTGAAAGGTTTTCTCACAAGTTATTATGATCATGATTGTGAAAGGTATTTCTCAGATACGTATTCACATTGGTGAAAGGTTTTCTCATCTATAATGAATTATGTTTAAGGAGCTATTTTATGTTTTGATCTTGAAAGATGTGGATTGGTATTGATCATTGCCTTTCCTATGTTAATTTGATATTTGACTTTTATCTATTCTGTTGGGATTTAGACTTAGCACAGAGAGGGCTTTAAGGTGGAGGCTCAATTCGGGTAGTCACTAGTAGCAACCTCTAGTCCCAAACTAAGTGCCCCCGTAGGATTGTGTTATATGACCTAGCTAGTGGATCCACTTTAGAAAATGATGATATGTACGAATTATACCTTGGTAAGTAGATTCATGTTCTTTCGGTATAAGGGATATACTGGATTCCATGATATAGCTCTCATGGTTTTATTGTCGGTTAAAGCTAAGATCACACAAAATATCTGAGTTTTCTCCAATGTTTTTATTATGTCCTTTACTTCAAATGCATTGACTATATCCCATGATTTTCATGTTTTACTTCCTTATGTCTAATATGTCCAAATATTGATCATGTCTACATGCTTTAAACCATTCATGCTATCATATCCATGTTTATGCATATTGCCCCATACTTAGTACATTCAATGTACTAATGCATACTTGTGCCTACATTATCTCATGATTGTAGGGTTCGAAGTTCCTACCTCGCACACTCATGGCTAGAGATCGATTGATTGCTTCAAGTGGATTGGTGAGTCAATCATGTTTCGAGGACCAAGAAACTTTATAGTTTTATGCCATTGCCATTTTCCGACTCTGTATGGGATGTATGGGTTACGTCCCAATCAATTTACTTATAATGTATTAGATGGCTTTGAGAGTTATGTTAGACTTCCGCTTTGTTAAACTCTTTGATATATGAAATGTTATCTTTTAAAGTTTTTATTTCCATTATCTTGTATGATGTATACTAAATGGCTTGTGTAGGGTCTCTGGTGGTTCTATAAGCCATGTTATGCCTAGGGTATACTTTGAGTCGTGACATTTGTAAATTTGTTTAGTTGTAGTAGATTTTTGCTTTGTGTTGTTGTTTGCTAATTTACAGGTCTAATATAATGAGTGACCAAGGTAATGACAATGATAGGTACTATGATCAAAATGACAACATGAGTGATTTGAATGACATGCATGTGAACGTCATTCAAACTATGGGAGCCATCCGGTTACCTCCCATGACTAGGAGGGGCAGTCTTTCATGCGATCAGAACAATGCTACAACTGGTCCAATTAAGAAGAATGTTTGGGGGCTTAGCTCATGAAGACCCCTATGAACACCTTCAAAAATTTGTGGATGTGTGTAGGCCATTTGTGTTCAAAAACATCTCACAAGAGTCCATAAGGTTGAGGTTATTCCCGTTATCTTTGACGGGTGAAGCCACTAGATGGTTGGTAGAATTGCCAAATGAGTCGATCCCTTCTTGGGAGGAGTTGACTGAAGCCTTCTTGGAGAGATTCTTTCCCCCTTCTACGATGGTAAAGCTTAGAAACTGAATCAAAAACTTCAAGAGAATTGAAGGTGAACCTCTACATAAGATATGGTTATGGTTTCGAAAATTACTCTTGTAATGCCCAACACATGGTCTCCCAGACCATTTGCTAATACAATACATCTTTTATAGCCTTGATTCAATAAACAAAGGAGTGGTTGATCAACTTTCCCAAAGAGGGCTAATGCGACAACCATATGGAGTTGTATCATTGGTTCTTGATGAAATGACCAAGGTAAACTGAGCATGGCATACTAGAGAAGACCAAGTGTCGTCTCTAAATATGATCATGAATAAGGAAAAAAATGAGAAAGATCATGAGTGAGATGAGAACATGGCCAAAATGATGACTCAACTAGATTTCTTAACCAACCATGTCAAGGGAGGTGGACTGAAATCAGTGAATGCTGTTGGAGCTAGTAGTGGGAAGTGCCCTGAGGATGCCACGTTTGAGGCATTATACAATGAGGAAGTTCAATATTTGGGAAAACAAATGGGGAATTCTCACCTGAACTACCAAAGACAAGGTGGGATTAAGGTTGGAACAAGGACAAAGATAGTGGTTGGAAAGATTGGCGAGGTGGAAATTGGAGAGATAGGGAGCCTGAAAAGGATAGATATTTTCTTCCCTATGATTTTCCATGACCCAAGGAACAAGCTGGTCCAGAAGCGAACCGAACTGAGGACATGCTCTCAAGGATCTTCAACAAGGTTTAAGGATCTGACAAAGTGTTGAAGGAATTGAAAAATGACTTCTCCAATTTATCTCAAATGGTGACCACTCATTCGCTGTCCATCAAACAGTTGGAGACTCAAATGTGCTAGATCTCTACCCATCTCAATCCAAGGAAAATTAAAAGGGAACATTGTTGAGTGTCACCATCCCAAATCCCAAAAATGATTGTTGAGATATAGGGAACTATGTCGTGCCACAAAATTTAATAAGGAACTTCTTGAGAGGCAACCCAATTCCTTACTTTTGTTTTATTTCTTTCAATAACGTGTGTTGTGAGTGCAAGTTGAAAGAAAGTCAAAGTGTTGTGAAGGACGTAATAGGTGATGCCTAAACCATAACGGTGATCAGCAAAAGGCATTGTGCAGACTCATTCTTGTCTAACTTTTGAGCCAGAAAATGTGAAAAAGTGTACTGTCAACTTAGGTGATCTGATCTCCAAAAGGCGATCCGTCGAAGTACACTATGAAAACTCTATCGAGTTTGCCAAATTAACCTTAAAGTTTGGTATCATTTTAGGGCTCTTTGGCAAGCTTCAGCTCCATTCGACGATCCGCCAAACTTATGCGGTGACGTTAGTCGTGACCGCCTATTGTGCCTAGAATAAAAAGGCCAAAGGTCTTGATAAGAATCAGGTTACTAGAACAAACAAGAAAATAATGCGGAAGCGAAATTATAAAGATTAAAAACAGAAATTGAAAGATATGTGAAATTCAAGAATAAAATCCCCAATTTCAAGGTAATGTGCTAAGAACCCTAATTGATCTTAGTATTCAAAATTAACGGATTAAGACTAATTATGATTCTAATAGAGTCAATTCAAGAACTTAGATCAAAAGTGATCTAGACCCCTATAATGAAGAAATTAGAGACAACAATTAATATAAGACTAATCACCTTCTTTAATTTACGAATAGAAACCAAAGATATCAAATTAAGGATTAATCTTACCTCTTAAAGAATCGTTCTTATATGGTTATAATATAAATCCATAGTCACCACACACAAAGGTGTAGAGAAGAGAAACCTCTCAAATAATATTAATCATGTCTCTCTCAAAATAATAAAATAAACCCCTATATATAGAGACAACAATTAAAACTAGGAAACTTTAAAATAAAGATGATTTTAAACTAGGAAACTCTGACTAAACTTTGACTTTAACCATTCAGCTTTTTGGGCTCCTTTGTTAGGCTTTATGTGGCCCAATTTTCTTCCATTTGGGCTTGGGCTTGGACTTGAACCATAAAATATTTGTAGCACCTACTCAATTCTTCTTCAAAATTCTTAGACTCATTCTTTGGCTTTTCTTCGATGATAAGCATCTTCTTAATTTCACATTGAAGCCCAACGATCTTGGCTTGCAACTCCTTATCTTGAGACCTTGATGGTGTTCTTAGGGTTTCTATAGCCTCATCCCTGTCCATGGAGCTATCATCCCCCTCTTCTTGAAAATAATTCGTCCTCGAATCAGACCCTACATCAAACAAGGACAAGTCAACAACATTCAAAGTAGCACTTACTTAATACTCACCAGGCAAATCCAATTTGTAAGCATTGTCTCCAATACGCTCGAGAATTTTGAAGGGTGCATCGCCTCTAGGATGCAATTTAGACTTTATTTTTTGTGGGAAACCATTCTTTACGCATGTGAATCCAAACTAAGTCCCCATGCGCAAAAATGACTAGCTTTCGCCCTTTGTTTCATCTCAAGGCAACTTGTTTATTCCGTCTTTCAATGACCATTTTAGTTTTTTCATGCATCTTCCTCATCATCTCAGCTTTATTCTTTCCATCAAGACTAGCAATATCATTAGTAGGCAGTGGCACTAAATCAAGGGGAGTAAGGGGGTTAAAACCATAAACAACTTCAAAAGGAGAAGATTCAGTAGAAGAATGAATAGTTCTATTATAAGCAAATTCCACCAAAGGCAAGTGATCCTCAGAAGAAGTTAATTTACCTTTCAAAACAACCCTCAACTTTTCCCCTAAAGTTCTATTCAGCACCTCAGTTTGTCCATCGGTTTGTGGGTGACAAGAAGTAGAAAATAACAATTTGGTCCCTAACCTTCCCCAAAGAACATGCCAAAAGTGACTAAAAAACTTAACATCCCTATCACTAACAATAGTTCTAGGTATTCCATGTAATTTCACCACCTCCTTAACAAACAAATCAGCCATATGAGAAGCATCATTAGTTTTCATACATGGAATGAAACGAGCCATCTTGGAGAATCTATCCACCACAACAAAGACACTATCCTTGCCATTCTTCGTTTTTGGTAAGCCTAAGAAAAAATCCATAGAGATATCTATCCAAGGAGCAATTGGAACAGGCAATGGAGTATACAACCCATGTGGTAAAACCCTAGATTTAGCATGTTTACATTCTAAACATTGTGCACAAAATTTTTCTACATCCTTGCGTATGCCAGTCCAAAAGAAAGTTTCAGCAAGTATATCTAAGGTTTTTTGCACTCCAAAGTGACCCATAAGCCCCCCACAATGTGCCTCTCTTACAAAAATATCACGCAATGAACATATAGGCACACAACTTATTTTCCTTGAAAAGGAACCCATCACGTAGAGTGAATTTCTCAAAGGGTCCCTTCAAATATTCATCATAAGCAACCCCAAACTCTGAATCCTTAGCATATAGAGTTTTAATGTGATTAAATCCCATCAGCTTAGAAGTAAGAGTAGAAACAAGCACGTACCTTGGGAACAATGCATCAGCCACCACGTTGTCCTTACCTTGTTTGTATGAAATTACATAAGGAAACGTCTCAATGAACTCCACCCACTTGGCATGTCGTTTACTTAACTTAGCTTGGCTTTTGAAGTACCTCAATGATTCATGGTCAGTCTTTATCACAGACTCATGCGACCATAAGTAATGTTGCCAAGTAGCCAAAGCCCTTACCAAGACATACAATTCACGATCATAAGTAGAATAATTCAATGTAGCTCCACTCAATTTCTCACTAAAATATGCAATAGTCTTAGAATCTTGCATTAGAACAACCCCTATACCCTTTCCACAAGCTTCACATTCGACTTCAAAAGATTTAGAAAAATCCGGTAATTGTAACAATGGAGCAGAACACAACTTATCTTTCAAGACATTAAATGCATGCCTTGTTATTTTCCCCAATTAAATACCTTATCCTTCTTAATGACTTCCGTTAATGGTGCAGTAATTGTACTAAAATCCTTCACAAATATCCTATAAAAACTAGTAAGTCCATGAAAACTCCTCATTTCAGTTACACTCTTAGGAATAGGCCATTCTTTTATTGCTTTAATTTTAGCTTCATCTACTTCAACACCATTGGAGCTAACAACAAAACGAAGAAAGACTACTTTATCAACACAAAACATGTACTTGGATAGATTAGCATACAATTATTGCTCCCTAAGCATATCAAAAACGAACCTCAAGTGTTCCACATGTTCTTCAAGAGATGTAGAAAAGATCAGAATATCATCAAAATATACCACCACAAACTTTCCATGAAAATCTTTAAAGATACGGTTCATTAGCCTCATGAAAGTACTAGGTGCATTAGTTAAGCGAAACGACATTACCAACCACACATACAATCCATACTTAGTTTTGAATGTAGTTTTCCACTCATCTCCAGGATTCATTCGAATTTGGTGGTATCCACTTTTTAAATCAATTTTTGAAAATATTTTAGATCCATACAATTGGTCAAGCATATCATCTAGGCGGGGGATAGGATGTCGATACTTTACCGTTATTTTGTTGATTACCCGACAATCCACACACATCCTCCAAGTTCCATATTTTTTTGGTACCAAGAGCACATGAATAGAACATGGACTCATACTTTCTCTCACAAACCCCTTTTCAAGCAATTCCTCTACTTGCCTTTGTAGTTCTCCTGTTTCATCCGGATTGCTTATATTAGCGGGCCTATTCGGAAGTTGAGATCCAGGAACAAAGTCAATTTGATGTTCTATTCCTCTCAAAGGAGGTAATCCCTTAGGGATATCTGGAGGAAATACATCCTCAAAATCCTGCAAAAGAGTTGATACAACACTAGGCAAAGAAAGAGTTAAATCATTAGTGTTAATCATAACTTTCCTATAAGTGAGAAGGACAATAGGCAGCCCCTCTTTTTTTGCAAGTAAACACTCTTTGGCTTTTGCCAGACTCCTTATTTTTTCACCCTCAACCTCTTTTCTCTCACCAATTCTCTCTTTTTTATCCCTCTTTCCCACCTTTTATTTTTCCTCATTGTCTCTCTCTCTCTTCTCACACCTTATTTGAACTTTTTTCTCTCTCTCAATTTTTTGACTCTTTTTTTTTATCCCTCCCCATGTTTTCCCATTGTTTCTTTTAATCGATGTTGGTCTTCATACACTTGAGAAGGAGTTAATGGTGCAAGAATATACTTTTTCCCCTTATGTTCAAGAGAGTACTTATTCCTCCTCCCATCATGGGAAGCATATCTATCAGATTGCCAGGGTCGGCCCAACAAAATACGACAAACTTGCATTGGCACAACATCACAAAGAACTTCATCAAAATACTCTCCAATAGAAAAGGAAATCATGATTTGTTTACTCACCTTAAGCTCCCCACTTTCATTCAACCATTAAAGCTTGTAATTGGCCTTACATTTCGTGCATGGAACCCCCAATTTCTCCACCGCATATGTACTTACCACATTAGAACAGCTACCATTATCAATGATCATAGAGCAAATTCTACCCTTTATCCCACATCGTGTATGAAAAATATTTTCTCTTTGTGCCTCATCAAGCTCTCCCATATTAATATTCATAAGACGCCTAACTACCCCCAAAAATTGTCCCTCATTATAAGGAGCCACATCTCTCTCATCCTCACCCCTAATACCCTCTTCTTCCTCTGCCCCCTCACTTTTTCACTCTCTTATTCCCCATTATCCTTAATTAAGACAACTCTTATATTTGGACATTCAAACGCCTTATGTCCCCTCCCTTGACACTTGTGACATTGTATAGCACTAAAAGGGGTAGAAGGAGTAGAAATTTTTGTGTTAACATTTACCTTTCCCCCTGTCATCTTGTAATTTAGGCATAGATTTCTCCTCATGTGTTGGCCATGGCTTCCTTGTAGTTGTAGTAGATAGATTCTTTCATGAACTAGCTTGTTGCTTCCTTTATTTTGTTTTTCTACTTTTACATCCAACTCAACCAATTCATCTAAATTCACATATTGTTGCAATTCTACTACATAAACTATTTCTCCATTTAAACCATTAAGAAATCTTGCCATAGTGGCCTCCTCGTCCTCATTACAATTATCTTGGATCATAGCCATATCCATAGCCTTAAAATAATCATCCACAGATATAAAACCTTGCCTCAGAGTTTGAAGGCATTTTTCCAGATCTCTTTTGAAGTTTGATAGTACAAAACATTTTGTCCTAACCCTCTTCATCTCATCCCATGTCGCAACGGGTAGTTCTCCATTGTGTATTCTGTCTCTGCAAAATTTCTTCCACCAACTAGCAGCATAGTTAGAAAATTCAACCACAACATGTTTAACTTTCTTACCTTCAGAGTAGTTATGACAGTCAAAGATGGCCTCCACTTTCCTCTCCCAATCAAGGTACATGTCTGGATCTCTTGTCCCTTTGAAAGTAGGAATCTTCATCTTAATGCTACTAATATTGTCATCCTCAACCCTAACTCGTGGCACCCTCCTTTTGTTTCTCAGTTGATAAGCTTCTTCAAATTTGTCTTCATAATCACCAAATTGATCCTTAGTTTGATGGACTTGAGGAGCTCGGAAAACTTGTCTCCTAACTTGAGGCATCGCGTTTTGATGGATTCTCCTCACATCAGTCATGTTCACTGGATTATGTCCATTTTGTGCAATCTCTAACGCATCAAGTCGGGTCGTAATCATTTTGAGCACCTTCATTAATTCGTCGTTTTGAGTCCCACTATCATCATCCTTTCCTGTTAAAGACATCTCAAAAAAAATTCAAAGAAACAATTATCTCTCGATTTGGCTTTTCTTCTCTTTAGTGATCTCACTCTCTCTTGCCTTTTTCAACTCAAATTACAACCTTTGGCTGGTTCGTTTAGGATTTATATTTAAACCCTACTAGTAACAATCCTTTTAGAAATAAGATGTAGAAAGAATAGAACTTACCAACTCCCAGATAAATTGGGATTGATGAGACAAGAAAAAAGACCACTTTGTGAAACAAAAAAAAAGAACTTCAAATTTCCCCTCTTCTTGATTTTCCTTTTTGAAAAAAAGAATCAAGAATCAAAACAAATATGGAGTTTCTTGAAATAAGTAATTGTATTTTCTTTCCTTTTTTTGGTCATTTTCGTTTTTTTTATTTTTTTTGTTTAACTTTTAACTAACTAGAAAAAAAAAAAATTTGCTGAACTTTTAAGCAACTAAAAAAGAATTTTTTTATTTTTTTGAAACTCCCAAGATTATCCATAACGGAACCTTGATAGAACCGCTCTGATACCACTTGATAGGAATCAGATTACCAGAATAAACAAAAAAATAATTCAGAAGCGAAATTATAAAGATTAAAGACAGAAATTTAAAGATATGTGAAATTCAAGAATAAAATTTCCAATTTCAAGATAAAGTGCTAAGAACCCTAGTTCATCTTAGTATTCAAATTTAGCGGATTAAGACTAATTATGATACTAACAGAGTCAATTCCAGAACTTAGATCAAAAGTTATCTAGATCCCAATAACGAAGAAATTAAAGACAACAATTAGTATAAGACTAATCATCTTCTTTAATTTACGAATAGAAACCAAAGATATCAAATTAAGGATTAATCTTACCTCTTAAAGAATCGTTCTTATAAGGTTATAAGATAAATAAATAGTCACCACACACAACTATGTAAAGAAGAGAAACCTCTCAAATAATATTAATCATGTCTTTGTCAAAATAATAAAATCAACCCCTATATATAGGGAAAACCATGCCAAATAGAATGAAATTTAAATCCTACTTTTATGGAAACATTAAACTAGGAAAACTTTTAAATTAGGAAAACTTTTAAACTACGAAAATTTTAAACTAGGAAACTTTTAAAACTAGGAAACTTTAAAATAAAGAAGTTTTTAAACTAGGAAACTTTGACTAAACTTTGACTTTAACCATTCAGCTTTATGGGATCCTTTGTTGGGCTTTGTGTGGCCCAATCTTCTTCCATTTGGGCTTGGACTTGAACCATAAAATATGTGTAGCACCTACTCCATTCTTCTTCACGATTCTTAGACTCATTCTTGGACTTTTCTTTGATGATAAGCATCTTCTTAATTTCACATTGAATCCCAACGATCTTGGCTTGCAACTCCTTATCTTGAGACCTTGGTGATCATCTTAGGGCTTTTATAGCCTCATCTGTGTCCATGGAGCTATGAGGTCTTTTCATTTTTAAAAAGAAAACCCTTTGCTATCTTTGAGATCTTTTTCTTCCATTCACTTCCAAAAGCATATTTCAGTGTGTGAGTGTCCTTGTGTGTGAGTTTCTAGTGCTTGGAGTGCGTTATCTTACTTGATGGATCGACACAAACGCTAACTCCCTTCATTTTCTAGTGTGCACTTCTACTGGAGATTGGTGTTCGACTTTTATCTGATTATTTGAGCTACAAATTGTGTTTTGTGTATGGGCTTAAGGCCATATGATGCATGTTGTTAGTTAATTTTGTTGGGTAGTGAAACATTTTTGTTATTGAACTATGCCCATGAGTTAAATATTTGACCCTATTCCTAAAATGGTAAAATTGGTTGTGTTGTTAAAGTTTGAAATTAAATCTTGAATATTGTTGGGTCTTACTTGAATTTTACATGGGTGAAGTCTTATTAGCCCAATGTTGACCCAATTGCATGTATTTTCCCAATGATAGATGGAGTGATGACTTTCTTAAGGGCAAATCATCAATTTGAGTAATATTTTGTGATGTTTGGGGGAAATTTGAGTACCCATGGGTAAAAAAGCATGTGGGTAGATTGTTAAGTAGTAGGGGAATTGAATATTGTTACGTATGTTAATTTAAGTTATGAAAATAGGCACTGGGGTGAACACTACCTGTTTGGCAGACTTGCTTTAGTTCACCGAAACCCACTCGGTGGATCGCCAAGTGGGAGTGGACATCGCCCTTTATGCCTGTCTCTTTAAATTTTGAACTGTTTGATCTGATGGAATTGTCTTATCCCGTCGAAACCAACTCGGTGAATCGCCGAGTTGGAAATGACTCCACCCATCATGCCTGAGTTCTTTTTAATTCTGCAATGTCTAATTCGGTGAGCTAGCCTGAGCTCGCCTAACCAGTTAGGTGGAACGCCTTCCCATTAGGCAAGCCTCATAACATTTTTGAACCATGATTTAATGTGATTTTTATTTCAACTAACCTTCATCGATTCTATATTTGAATGATCGTGCTTTGTAGTCTATGGTTAGAACGAAGGGAAAACAGGTGGTGTCTTCATATAGAGAGTCAGACAGGGACTCGTTTCCTCCCCCTCCCCCTTTGAAGAGGCACAAGGGCATAACTTTAAATGATCCATTTGTAGCTTCTCACCCAAAGCCAACCACTCCGTTCTCTTCTACGTGTGTGAGTGAGAAACCTAAAAAAGTGGTTGCAAGAAAAAAACGAACATCAGGTCCAAATTCGTGCAGCCTTGTTCTACTCAAGAACCAACATCCAAGAGTATACCAAATAATCACTCCAAGGGCCCTCAATAGTCTCAAGGCTTCTGGAGAGAAGACAATTTTTTAAAAGAGATGACTCTCCAAAGACAGTGTTATGAGAGATTATCTGGCGATCTGGGATAGAATTCAGTTCCACTAATTTGAGAGGTTCACAAGGCCTCGTAACCCATATGTTCCATCTTGGGTGTGAGAATTTTACATGGCCTATGCTCAAGCCTTACCCAAGAAGAGGAAGGGCATGGTTTTGAAGCTCTTGGATGAGGTTGAGGTGGGTGGTAAAATTGTACAATGCCACATGGGTGAAATCAACTCTGTCCTTAGCACTCCCTCAATGATGGCACAATTGATATATGATTTTTCTCCACCTTTGATGCCGGACGCTGCAATAGTTGAGAAGAAGGATATAAATGTAGGGCCCGGTACTGGTTCAGGTTTATTAGAAACAATATCATGCCTTTGTAGAATGAATCCATCCTTTGGCATCTCTAGGCAGTGTAAGTGTGTACCATCATCGATAGGGAGCACTTCAATGTGGGTTCGATTATTGTGGAGGAGATGCTTCTGAGGGCTAGACAAGAGCAGAAATCATTGCCATTCTCAGTCTTGATCACACAACTGTGTAAGAAGGTTGGAGTTAGGATCAACGCGTCCTCCTCAAATCATATCCGGATGATTGAGGCTAACTATTTACGGGATGATACAAATCGGAAGAAGCCACCACCACTAGACACTACGCATATGGTCGATCATGCTACTTTAGTTCGTGAGGCCACTCCATCCGCTCATACTGTGGATATATGAGGTATACCTTCGTCTCCTTTAATTCCTTCCACTTTCACTTTGACTGTTACTGCTGCACCTGCCCCTGCTCCTATTTCTCATCCCCATTGACCTAGGCCATGATATACCAAATTGGCAATCTTGCCCAGTCTGTGGATGCAAGGGCGACAAGGGTTGGGGCTGATTTGTCTAAGCTGTTAGAGAGGGATATAGATCCACAGAGAGATAGGTTGACTCATTGTGAGACTTTGATCGTGTCCCATGGTGTGAGGTTTGACAAGCTCACCGCTAGGTTAGAGGCTTGGGAGGAGGCTGAGGGTAGTATTCCTAAGCTATCCCCTATGAAGTGTGAGATTGACACCTTGAGGGCGGATGTAGACCTATTGAGGTCTATGGATATTTCGATGCTTTAAGGCAATGTTACCCTACCTAACGTACCAGTGTCCATGCCCCTGACTATGCCTAGCAGTGAGCTTCCTTCTGGTATGGCTGAGTAGCTGACTGATGATGATATAGTTGAGGTTGGAGTTGAGGATGAGATAAGAGAGGATGACAGGGCCGATGATGATTTGGCCGAAGAGACATACAAGGAGGAGCTTAAGAGAGAAGAGGTTGAGCAGGGAGTTGCGTTGACACTGGATGAGTTGCAGGTTGTTGAGGAGACGATGGTCCATGTGACTTTGGAGAGATCCCTTGAGGATACCTCCGCCATTGGCACCAGTGGAGTCTCTTCAGACTCCACAATTCCTCTTACTGCTATGGCGGGCACTGATGCATCGAAGTAGCCTACCGTGCTGCCTTATGTGATCTTATTACCTGGCACTGATGCCCTGAATGATGCCACTCCTCCTAGTGAGAGCACTCCACAGGCATAACCCTTTTAGGGGAACTTTTCACCTTTCCTCCTGTACTCTTTACTTTTGCATTATGGACACTGCACTTTATGTTTTGGTGGGGTGAGGGCACTTGGTCCAATATTTCCCTTTACTTTGTATTTTTTAATTTTAGGTTTAGATGATGGAGTATTTTGGTTTTTTTATATTTATAGTGTTTCGATTGGTTTATATCATTTGGTCTCTTTTGTTTTCTCTCAAATTTCCAATTAGCCCATGAGTTTTAAAAATCGTGAAATGCTTGAGTTTTCATTGATAGTAATTCAAGGATCGACTGTGTTCAATATCGATGTCTTAAATAGTACTCATGATGAGCATGGTGTATGGTGTTTGTGTTGCAAGAAAGAAATCGACGTGGTTGCACTTTTGATCGATCTTTTTTAATCTTATGTTTACTAGTTAGGTTTTGAAGTAAGCCTTGCAATGAACTGTAACACCCTGAAAATTTCTAAGTTAAGACTCGAACCATTATTTATTTGTGAATAAAATCATACCGGGTGATTTTTAAATTGCCCATATGTGTCAAGGTAATTCTTTAGTGTGGGAATGATTTTGGATATTAATTAAGGTAACTAGAAACTCCCAGCACAAAGTAGAGTTGAAAGTTTCCTTACCGATTAAGTTTTGATGTAAGATTCTCTTTGGGTCAACTTTAAATGACCATATCTCTTAGAATATAAAGAGTTACGTGGCCCATAACCTATAAAATTAAAGGAATTTGAATCTTCTTTCCAACACCATTAATTTCGTAACAATCCGAGTTTTGAATAAAAAGTTATTACCATTTTAGTAACAAGATGCAATGTAGTGACGAATTAGCCGACGGAAAAACATTAAAAAGGGTATTTTTATCTTTTTACCTTTAAAAAAACCCTAAATGAATTTCTTGACTAATTAAGAACCCAAAACAATTAGATTTTCATCTCTTAATACATCATTCTCTTCTCTCTCAAACCTTAAGGCAAACCTTAAGGAAAAAATCAAAGTAGAAGACTCTATTCAAGATTCTTTCCATATTTTTCAAGATTCTTCTCAAGGTAAGTCTTTTTCCAAGAATTCTATTCTTTCCAACTTAAATTCCTCCATACAATTATGAATCACTAATGAAAATCATAATTCTTGGCCATAGAGATATCAAGAAACTAATTCAAGAATCTTAAGAAAGGTTTTCTTGATTGTTTTCCTTCAATCTAGGGTTTCAAGACTTCTAATCAAGTTCTTCTTCAAGATTCTTCAAGAACCTTGTTCTTTTAGGTATTTAAGGCTGTCAAAGTGTTGGACTAGTTCTTCCTCACGCCCTACATCTACTTTCAAATCAGTAAAAGAGAAATCAAGGATTCTACCCCAAGATTTGAGTATTCTTGAGATAAGTTGATTTTGAGTTCTTGAGTTCATGTTTCTTTTTGAAATTATATTCCTAATTATTGAATTTCTATATATGTTATGCATTAGGATTCTTGAGTTGATTCGTTCATGTCTATATTTCAGCATGAATCCTATGAATTGAGTATTTTTGAGATGAGTAGTATCGTTGGATCTGAGTACTTGAGTTCTGAGTACTGAGTTTTCATATTGCTATTAAGATCCCTGAGTTGAGTCGTTCATGTCCATAATTCTGCATGAACCCTATGAATTGAGTTATAAATCTTTAGAAGCTTTTTAAAAGCCAACACTGAGTTTTAAACTGAGTTTTTGAGGAAGTAAAGATGAGTTTTGAGAAAAAGTTTCTAAAACATGATTAGTATGACAACCGAGTATGCCATCAATGTTTAATTAGTATGGTATCTAGTTATGTCATCAATGTTTATGCAGTATGACTTTTCGAGTCATCAATGTTCATATCACAATATGATTTATATATATTTTTTAGAAAGAATTTTCAAGTATAAATTGAGTAAGAGTATAAGGGAACTGCGTATTCCCAAAAGTATCAGCTTTTCATTGATAAAAGAGAGACTTTGGTTTCTAAATGAGTTATAAGTTTAAAGATATTTCAAGAGTAGTTACCTCTTTTAAGATGATAGTTTGAGCAATTATCTCAAACCAGAGGAAGAATATGTTTTTAAACATTGAGCATGAGTACATATTATTAGGATTAGTATTGAGCACCGATATGGGAATGAGTCCATACAACTCAAAATCCTCATAAACTATGTATGCCAACATGGGTAAAGGATCATACTTTTTAGATGAATCCTTAGTGCCTTCGGGCAGAGCTTAGTGGATCCACTTAGTTGAGGTGTTCTGTACCCCAACATGGTATATGACAGTTTTGGCAGCGTGGGCGAGACGATGTATCATCATGTAGCTCATAATGATGGTTGTCGGTTAGAGAATTCCTTATAGAGTTGAAGTGTATTTTTATATATCACTTATTATGTTGAGTTCAGAGATGAGAAAGTATTTTGTAAAGCTTTAAATGATTTAACTCTTTTATTTCTTTACATTGAGCTTGAGTACATTGTTATCTATTGCAGTCCGTTCTTTTAGTTATCTGTTATTCAACTATATTACATACTCATACATTCAATGTGATGATGTCATTCGACCTGCAACTTTTAATGATGCAGATACATATTCTTAGGATCCTCATCAAGAGTCTGTTTAGATCACTTTATCCGCTCGTCTTTTTATGAGTGAGAACTCCTTGATTTCGAAGTACTCCAGTTTTATAAGTTGTTACTAGTAGTTCTTTTAAGGAGTCGTGGGTCGTGTGTGGACACTTATCTTTGTATAGTAGAGTCGTCATAGATAGACACTTTTAGAGAGTCTTTAAGTTTCATATGTTTTATTTAAAACTTATGTTCATACTTATTATATTTAGAGAGTTTTGAGATTTAAATAAACTATTGATCTATCCTTTCTTTCAGTTTGATGCTTGTGTATGCTTGAGTTAGTCTTCCGCTTGTAGTCAGCCGGGATGAGGGTTCTCTTGGGGACCAGCAATGGTTCTTAAGTGCCGGCCACATCCAAGGTGAAGGCTCGGGGCGTGATATGAAAATCGCACGTAAGCTTTTGATATTTTCGGGCTGTGATAAATGATTGTATTTCAAGTGTCATATATGGCGAGGTCTTACTTGAAAGTATGTTTGTGGAATCCTAGAATTTACCTTGTTAGACTTATTGTCTAGCCATGGTAAGTGTAAGGAATGATCTTGGGTAGAAATTTTGAGAGTGAACCCAAATTTCCATATTTTTGTGTGACTGCCTTGTGAGAGTGTGCATCCATTTTGGCACCATTTGACCCTAAACCATTTATTAACAACCATATTAAATCCTCTTGAGCCAAATTATCCGTAACTTCTCACCCATAATCATTCTTAAAACATTGGTTTTTTGGATAGCCAACTTAGGCCAAAAGCCTAAGTTGGGTGTGTGGAAAGGAACGAGGAAGGAAAGCCAAGTGAAAGGCAAAGAAAGATAAAATGAGACTCAACTTTGAAGTATGTCGCAAAAATAAAGAACCCCTCTTATATAAAAAAATATATAAATATGGAGATGAACAACATTTGAAAAATTGAAATGAAAAAGAAAGTTGGTGAAATAAAAAGGGGTTCCCAATAAAGTGATTGACAAGTCGAAGTTTGAGTTCACAAATGAAAAAGAATGAAAAGAACTTGATAAGAGGTGAAGATGATTGCAATAATGCTTTGAAAAGGTGAAGTCACTGAGAAAAATTGGCCATACCTTAACCCTCATCCCTATTACAATCCTTAAAGATCCTTCAGATCTTCCATAAACTAGGGTGTGTGATAATCAGAAAATATGGACAAACTAATGGGATGAAGCTTGCATGCATTTTTCTTTTAGGAGAGTGAGAGTTGTATTGATTCCTTACTTCTTTATTTAATCTTCTTTGTGAGAGCATGGAATCGTTCTTGATGTGAGGGCACTTGAATACATTCGTTAAAATATGGTCTTGCATTAGAAAAGAAGCTATAGTGAGCTTGAGCTTGATTTGATACTGGCTAGTAATCATTTGATTTTTTTTTATCATTATTGAGTGTAGCATGTTGTTGAGAGTAGTCTTATAATGGAACTTGCATGTTAGCTATCATTGAGAACTTTTGTAGACACTCTTGTTGAACTATTTGTGGTCTTGATTTACTTGAGTTCAAGCAAAAGTTTAAGTATAGGGTATTGATGAGTGGTAGACTTGCACTCATTTGAGGCCTATTTAGTTCCACAACTAGTGTCCTCAATGCCTAATTATGTCCTATTCTAATGATATTTTAATGATTTACAGCTATGAAGACTAAAGGACAAGGCAAGGATGAATGTTTCAAAGAATGGACAAAAACATAAAAAGAAGTGTAAACTCCACATTATTGATCGTCTAACATGAAAGGCTGATCGCCCAATGGATACGACCTCACCCAAGTTGATAGTGCACAACAATTGAATTAATTGAGGTAGGTCGGGGAACTCAAGGAGTAACGACGACTCGCCGAATGAAAAGGGCGAGCAAGGTGACCATCACTGAAACTGACGCTAATTGGTGAAAAATTTATGGCTTAAAAGGCGAACAAAGGTGGTGATTGGCGATATGCCAAATGTGAAAGGCAGACTCAAACGAGCTCGCTGACTGAGGTTCAAAACCTAAAGCCTAAAGCCTAAAGCAAGAGAAAGGCGAGCTGGGGAGGAATTTGTGTTTCGGCTAATGAGATCGGCGAGCATGTCAAACTTTCCCAATGGGTCACGTAGTGAGTTTTGGGCTAAATTTTGTGAAACTATAAATAGCCCAAAGAAGAGAGAAAAAAAGAGTTCAGTGTTCAGAGTCCTGATAAAAGAAGAGAAAATTATGAATATTTTTTACAGAGAGACACTTTTTCTTTCTGAAGAACACTTTCAATTTTTGGGGTTTTCAACTTTTGTTCTTCAAATTGATAAATTAAAGTTTAATTCAAAGTGGGTTTGCTTGTAATTGTTAAATTTAATGTTACCCATGACTGCTTTCATGCAAGGTATAATTTCTTTATACTTTGTGATGGGTGGCTAAAACCCCAAGATCTAGGGGTGCAATTATGTGGTTGGGTGTTGATTTAATATAATGGGTATTGTGTTATGCTCTGTTTTGTTGATGTTCATGCATGGATTTTGGCTAATTAGCATGGGGTTAATTTATGGGTTAAGGTTGCAAACTTAATTTCTACTTCTGATCTTCGATTGATGCTCGTACGAAATTGATTGGAGTGGGTAATTAGTTCAATACTAGAAATTTAGGTTTGATGTTTGAAACGTGCTTGAAAAAAGAGTTTATGGGTCAGATCTATTTTCCCTATTTCTCCATCGAACGAGAGAATAACGTAAGGTATTGGGTTTTTCAGTATTGCACATATATGAGACCCAAAAGAGATTATATGACCTGACGCTGAGATCGAAAAAAGATTAGTGTCATTGATGATGATCCTGTCTATTCATGAATATTCATCACTATAGAGCAACCCCTATGTGATATTGATTTCCAGTCCCCGCACCCTAGATTATTTGTGACTTATTTGATTTTTTGAATTTCTTGTTGTATTGTGACTATTGATAACAAAACCCTTTCCGTAAATTTGGTTGAATCATCCAACCACTTGTTTTTACTACTACAAATGAATGATTTTACAATCCAAATGTTACGACTCAAACCGTATTTCAGAAAACTAAGTTGCCTGGGCCTGTACCTTCCCGCCATAGCGGCGCCACCACAACGGGATGGGAGCCGTCATGGCAGAATAGTCAGAAACAGAATTGAAAGACGCAAATTATTATTTTCCCCCTTCCTCTCTTAAGTGCAAAAATAGATGAGAGTCACACTATAACCCCTCAAAAGGCTGCTCTAGGCTTGGGGACGAGGGAGAGGAGGAATTCTAACTCAAGAAAGGCTACAACCCACGGATTCCACGCCTTCCTCCATTGTTTCGCTATCCGAAAGTCAGGAGTTGTGCTATAATCCTCATACAAATGCTTGGCGCCCATGTAGGCTAGGTTTTCTTTATTGAGTAGTTGATAACTCATTCCCACCGCCTAATATATTTTAAGTAGACGGGAGATTTCATGTTTAGGCCTTTTGGCACGAAATTGGAAGGATAGAAAGTGTGGTCCCTCTGGTTGAACTTTTGTGTATTGTGTGGGTGGACTTATTCTGTGAATTTAGGGGTAGTTGATGGTTTGATTTTCCATCGGTGTTATATATACATGTTAATTGCTTCGTTGTATTCGTGCATGTATGTGAATAGGGCAAGATGAATTGAATATAATAAAATAACTATTTGTGATCCACTGCATGCAATGAACTTGTTACTTGATTGTACGATACAAGTATGTAAATCATTCATTATGGTGCTGATTGTGTTTGTGATTGTAGTTGATTGGATAGGGTGTCATGTTCCGATACATAATTGGATCGAGTGTCACGTTCCGACACATTATTGGATCGGGTGTAACGTTCTGATACATTATTAGATCGGGTGTCGCGTTCCGATACATTATTGGATCGAGTGTCACGTTCCGACACATTATTAGATCGGGTGTCACATTCCGACACACTAACAACTTGAGCGTGGTTCCATGAGAGGACCATTGTTGACTGATTATCTATGAGTGAATAATATTTCATGTTCCATAACTGAGATATTGACAGAATTGTGATTGATCATGCCCATCCTGTGTAATAATGGATATGAGAGAACCAGAAGTCCGAATGTTACAAGTTTCCGTATTGTGATGATGTTGTTTGTGTTTCTATATTGTGGGTGTTAAATGTGTTCTATATCCCCGGTATGAGGAGGTGTGAGAGTAAGATGCAAAGTAGTGGGAATGGTGATGAATGACTAGGATCTACCGTGGGATAGGGGGTTCGTATCAGAGTTGTTAGTGAGCCTTGTTATGGTATACTATGTGATCAAGGCCCGGATTGTTGTAGTAGAGAATCGTAAGCGTGCGGTAAGTTGTTTGGCTGGGTTGGGGGCGATGTGTATTTCAGAAACTCCTCTATATGTGATAGAAAGGTTAGACCTTAATCTAAATCAGAGTCGGTAGTGATGCAAATAGAAGGCCAACACTGTGTTGTTCCCTAGTTGTGGTTAAGACATAGAAGGTGGTCAGAGTGTGGGTGCAAAGGTTGGCTGGGGTATTTTCCTTATAGCATGTTTTTTTCTGGTTGATTTCTTTATATTAGCTCGTGGGTATCGGGTTGACCGATGATGCCTACAAGTACGTGCTACTTCTACTGATACTACTCTTTCTATACCACTTGGCATAGTCTGGTTGCAGGGTCAGTGATATTTCATAGGAGAAGACGAAGACGATATCCAACACCTTCTACTTTCCTTCCCTATGGTGGGAGCTTTGTCATAATATTATTATGTTTACATGATATATCATTAGTAGCTTTTGTACATGTTTAGACTATATCCCTGGGTGTTAACTTTAAAGAAATTCAATCTTGGTTGTGTTTTAACTCAGTATCTTGTAAACTTTATGAACTTTCTATTTTATCTCTCATCTTCTTAATTTTTCCGCATGATGAATCTTTAGGGACTAAGGGTTCTCCTATCTAGGTGTTAAAGTACGTGCCCGCACGGCCCGGTGGGTTGGGTCGTGATACCAAATTTCTTGATAGAATTCTTTGTGTTATATCATTCTCTGTGGGATTCGACCTCGACTCTTTGTTGGGTTTTTTTATTGACGACGACCGCTTACTCTTTTTATTGGTTTTCAACAGTAGTTTGAGTGTTATCAGTTTGATAAAACGAAAAAAATTTTCTTCAAAAAATAAATTAGATTGTCAAAAAGTTTTTATAATGGAAACTTTTTCCACCAAAAGGATAAAACTGACTTCTTTCATACATTAAGACAAAAGAAAATTTCTTTTGTAATTCTCTCAATTATTAACTTAATACAACTATATAAACCAACATTTAGACTATGTTAACATATCAATCTTCTTCTAAATACTAAAAACATTCATCATGCAGTATCTGATTTACTAAGGAGTCATTTAGTTCGAAACAAGGCTATGAATTAAAATGTATATCAGACACCGAAATTAGATGGGATATAATCTCACATCATATATAAAAATATATAATAGAAATTTTTTAATTATAATATTATATTAATTTTGTAGCTAATATCAGTAACAAAATAAGGTGATGTATGTGATGCCAAATTTTATGCAGTTAAGCAATTGATCCTATGATTATTTTATCAATCTAATTTTTTTCTTATTATTACTTTTCATCCTCCAAATAATTATATATCAAAAAATGTTAGTTTGTCTAAAAAATTATATTTTTCCAAAAAATATATGTCAATATCTAGAAACAAAAATATGTATTATATTAACCACATATATGGAGTAGATAAAGTTTCACAAAAGCATTAATTGGATTCAACTTCATCGAACTCTAAGATTCTTGAAGCGATAATTCCTATCATTATAATCTATATACACATCACAATTTTTCTTCATTTTAACCACTTCATTTAGTACTAGTCACATGTAATATATTGTAGGAAATTAACATTTGCTGCCTCCAATGATTCATTACTTCCTACAACAAGTGAAAATGATTGGATGATATAAAATGTATAATTACACTGACAATATATATTACGTAAACTTGCAGATGTGATTACTATGAAGGGAAAAATGAACTACAAAAATACGAATCAAAGCCACAAAAGGCGTACCTATAAACTAATTTGAGTACAATAACAATAAAATGTATCCCATAGATGTTAAGGATACGCCAATATTATGCTAAATTCTGATGCAAGATAATTAGTTCTACAAATAATCAATCCCAAGACATGAAAGATGTAATTTCCAAGACATGAAAGATGCAATCTAAGTCATAGAAAAGTAAATAGCTCCCAAGACATGAAAGATGCAATTTCCACTTGAGGAAATAACTTTATCACTTTGAAGATTCCTTGTGAGAGTTGTCACGAATAGTCTCGATAGTATCATATTGATGATTTGTCAGGATAACTTGATGTTCTTGAAAACTTGACACTGCATGTTGCTGCCACCTGCATATGTAGGTTTAAGATAAAATCTAGAGGAGGTTATGAGTATGAATGAAAGAAGTTTCTTGTAAAATAAGTCAATATTTAGTTATCAAAAATATCTTTATGAAAAAAAATTCTAACTAAAGGAGAATTAATATCTTTATATATAATATTCATCTTAATAATAAAAAATTTCATTTAAATACTACTTGATTTTCTAGGGACCCATTTGATTCTAAATAAAGATATTAGATATTTAATATCAATAAAACACCAAACAAATAAAATTGAATATCATCATCAAAATGGACATATAATACAAAAAAAATGATTTAAATTTTTAATAATTTTAGGTAATATCAATAATCAAACATGGATATAAATATAATATCAAATTAGATGGAAGCACTAACCTGATCATCAGAGTGAAGTTGATCAAACTCTCTTCCTTGTTCATTAGGTAGGTTAGAAACTGAAGGTCCATGATTCTGAAAGAGATAGTCCATATTATTGAAATCAAAATACGCATAATAATTTTCCTTCTTATTTGAATCACTTCCTTCAAAATCATTCGCATATGATGCCCCAATAATATTGCTTCGATTAGACATGATTGATTGACCAATATATTGTTGAAAATTTTCATTTGCTACTCCCAATTCATTAATAGTCTCATTTCCAACATAAGTATCAGAAACATTGTCTGCATTGGCATTCAAGTTATACTCATTAATTGTCGCATTTCCAATTTTTGTACCAAATATTGTTCCGCAACCTGAAAATGCTGCTCCATGGTCCACTTTGAGATCCAACCTATAATCACTTTGATTATAATGATCCCCACTATTAAACTCCAGGATAGGTCTATAACTAGTGTTCCCAATACTTGGGTCTTGTAGTTCTTGTGAATTATATATTTCAAATAATGGTCCATGTTGTTGTTGTTGCCCATTACCAACGTTAATTTGGACTAAAGAAATGAGTTATTGAATCGATTATCAATGTTGGGGTATCGGGGCTGAACTTGAAGTTGTGGGCGATAAAGTTGTTGTTGAATTGAACTCTCTCCTATAGGAAAATTTTTGTTTGTATTGAGAGTTGAATTTGAAAGATATATTCCTCTTTGGGTGTCATTTGGATCACGGTGTAGATTTGGTACATTTGCTTGAAAATAAGACATTATTCCATATTTTTGAAATTACTTATTTTCTTAGAATCATTTGATGATCCTTGACCTGATGGGTGACGAATACATTTTCTCTCTCCTGGAGCTCTCCAATCATTGCGACGACATTTCTGAGAGGTTATAAGAAAGAAAATAAAAATAAAAAGAGATTTAGACCATATATATTTATCATCTGAACTCATAGTTATTTAGTTGTGTTTGAAACAATGGAAGTCATTTTCAATACTTTTAGTGTTTAGTAATTAGTTAAGAATAAGAATCTTTTGAAACACTATAAATTAAAGAATGATAATAATGTTATTCCATTGATCTACAAAATAATAGAAATTAACAATGAATAATTAGTTTCTATCACAATAAATCTTTAGCTATGTATGATACAACAATAATAACATACCCAATAAAATCTCATAATTGGGGTTTGGAGTAGTGGCAGAGCCAGGAATCTCATGAAGGGTGTCCAAAAAAAAGGGGAAAAATATTTCTAGTGAGATTCAAACACATGTGCATTTAGGGCTCTTTCAAGGCATCTAAAACCACTGGGCTTGAAAGACGTCTCAAATACACCTCATCCAATTCTAGGTGTAGATGATCGTTAATCAATATAAAACCCAACGAAGTGTTGGGGTCGAACCCACAAGGAGCGATACGTGTTTAAATTCAGTTATGAAGTTATAAAGTGGTCTATTCGGTTGTAGGAATGGAAATTATCGTAAACATGTAAATAAATCCAAGGGTGTGACAACGAATGTCAGATGGAGGGTTTCGATTGCCAATTAGCAGCTACAACACAATCAAACACAAGGAAATTAACAATATAGAGAGGAATTCTTGGGATGTGATTGATTATAGGGAAATTTCACTGTATGGGTAATTCAAATTACTAACAAATAGCTAAATAACAGTGGGTAGGCTAGACTATAGGTGCAATAGTTTTCTCTCGAACAACTACTACGATTCAAGTGATTTGTTTCGAACATCAACAAGCTTAGCAAATAAGAACAGCCCACACCTTAATTCATCCACTCTCTCGAGCTAGATGGTAGAATCAGGTTTAGGATTCACTCTCTCGAGCTGAACCCACATCAACCCAATAACTACAATCATCAATTGAAAGCTTTGATTCTAAAACCTCTTTTTCAAGCAAACCTAGAACTCTAAGTTAGAATTAAATTTGTAACTATAATTCATAGATTAATACACAACTATCAATTAAACCCACTTTAATTAAGCATTAAAATTAGTAAATAACAATACCTATAAGCTAATTCAGCCCATAATCACATGATCACACTCCAAGAATTGGGGTTTTAGGTAAACAACATAAAAAGGTAAAAACAATTACCAACTCGATTAGCCATCAGCTGGGTAAGAGTCTCCAAGACTTTACAATGCTGTAAAATGATTAAATTCCGAAACCCACTTGCAAATCCTCAAAGTCTACAATAAGAATTGGAAAACTAATAGAAAACTCTAAATCTAAAACTTTGGGATCAGAACTGTGTAGGAACTCCTCAAAATTACTTTTAAATTCCAATTTATAGTTGTCCACTTTTTGGCCTGAAAGTCCATTTGGTGGAATAAGTCGGGCCTCGCCGAGTGGTTCGGCGATCCGCCGTTTTCTCCCTTCCATCGCCCTTTTTCATTGGTCATCAGCCTCCCAGGTTCTCTAATTTTGGGCGATCAAAGTTGCCATCGCGGAGTCGATCGACAATTCGCCGACTGCCCATTTCTGTCGCCAACTTGGTTCTTCCCCAGGGCTGGCATGCTGGAACTTTGGGCGAGCTAAAGAGCCACTTGGCGGTGCGCTGAGTGGTCTTGGCGATCACCAGGATCGCTTTTCTTCACTTCTTCATCTTTTTAGTTCCTTTCTGTCTGGTCATGTCCTTGCCTTGCTCCTTAGCCTTCATAGCTGCAAATCAACACTTTAACATCAATTTAGAGCATAAATTAGACATTTGAGGACACTTATACTATCAAAACAATGCCCTAAATGAGTCGAAATCTCAGACTCATCAACACCCCAACTTAAACTTTTGCTTGTCCTCAAGTAATACTCAAGATCAATCAGTTCAACAAGGATGTCAACAAATAGTGCTGCAAAAGACTCAACATAAATGCACACAACAAGATTCAAATTACTCATACAATGATCAATTGTGCACTCAAAGTTTTAAATTGTGACTCACCATCATCAAGTGTACTCAAGCTCACAATGGTTGCTTCAAATGCAAGTTCAAGCTCAACAAAGGTATTCAAATGCCCTCAAAACAAAGATGATTCCATATTCACACAAACTTTCTCAGCAATTTAATGTCCCGGAATCACATACTACTCTCACACTCACAAAGATGAACACATGCATGACTTCACCCATAGGCTTGCCCTTACTTTCTAATTAACATTTATTTCAGCTCACTCAAGATCACAAAGGACTTTTCAAGGCTTGTAACAGGGCTGAGTGTAAAGGTATGGTCATTTAGGCTTAGTGGCTTCTACCTTCATGAAGTATGGCCTGAAAATCACTTTCTCTCCTTCTCTTTCACATTCAAACATGATCATAATCCACTCCATTATTCAACTAGACAAGATTCACCGAATACCCCATTTCTTTTGCTATTTTCACAACTTTATTTCACAATAATTTTCTTTCAGTCTTTTTCTTTCCTTTCTTCTTTTTCTCTCTCTTTTTTTTACATGGAGGGGTTCCATCTTTTTCAAAACAATCCATAAACAAGGGGGGGTTTTCACACTTCTTCACTTTCCTTCTTTTTCACCACACCCCCAACTTAGGGTTTTTGCCTAAGTTGGCTATTCAAACAAACCATAATTCATGAAATTATGGGTAAAGGGATAAAGACAGGTCACAATTGTTCAAATTTCTTCCAAGAAAAGGGTTAGGCTCAAAAGGGGCCAAGCAAGGTTCACACTTCTCTCAAGGTTGGCCACAAAGAGGTATGTAGTCAAATAGGCTAACTCTTCAAAAAAATTTCCTTCGATCATTTCTATTGCTTGCATCACTCAATCAACCGGACCAACGGGGCAAATTCTAGCTGTCATCAAGCACAGTGTTCAAGGTAACCTCACCACATAAGGCATTGATACAATTATCAAACAAGACTCCACACTTTCTAGCTAGTGTGCAATGTTCATCACAAGAGACTCATTTGATAACCGGCTAGTCACAATGAGATGCTAAAGGTTCACATATTGCCTATGTAACTTAGTTTGCCTCATCGTAGCCGCACATTCATTTTGTTCAATTAAGAGCACTATTCAAGTCATCAGTATTGACCATAACCGACACTAAAATTTGTACAAGAACAACCACAATCACACACAAAAGAGGTGACAAAATTTTAAAATTTGGTTCAAAACCATTTTCTATCAAAATAATGGGCCATAATTTATCAAAAACCACAATTCCACAACCAAATATATATATATAACCCAATAAGCTCAATATTCACAAAAACATAATCGAAATCAATATTCACAAAGCAGCCAACAAAATAGGTAGGTATGGAAATACCTCACCCACCAACAAAATATGGAGTTGTCCTCAAATGCAACTAAAAACAAAAATAGTCTAAAAAGTGACAAAGAGGGAGGTAAGAGAATCATCCTGCTAGGCTAAGCCTGAGGTGAAGTCTGCATATCCACAGCTCCCTCTGTCTGGGCATCAGTTCCCGGTGTCTCATCATCCATGGCTCTACTGGAGCCCACCATGGAAACATCCCTCAAAGAGGCCTGAACAACTGTATGTACCAAGGCTCCCTCTAGGTCTGCCAAATCATCATAGAGAGCCTCATCAGTCACACCTAGCTGTTCCTCATCTGTCTCAGCTTCGGACTCATCAGCATCATCATCAGCTCTAACCTCATCTTTGGTGGTAGCCAGAGGCACCTCAGAACAAGCTGGAATATCTGTACTCAGGTCATCTGGGATCTCCACCATCAAAACAGTGAAGTAAAATCAGTGGACTTCAACTGGTCCACATCTCTTCTCAACCCAGTAATATCGGCCTTCAAGGCCGTCACCTCCACTGTAGCACCTCGGGTCTGCTCACAAAATGTGACTCTAACAGTAAGGGCATCTAGTGCCAACTTGTGATCCCTCATCTCAGCCCTCAGGGGTGTCAAAGAAGCAGCAATGGCCATCTCAATCATCCCAGGAATAACAGCCTCTAACCGGGAGGCACGCACATCGGTGGATTAGGCTAAATGGCCCATCTTGAACAGTATCGCCTGGGTGATCGAAGATCTAGAAGAAGAGGCAGCAACAGATCTAGGGGGAATGGGTGCAAAAAAAGTACCAGGAGTCTCAGAAGAGGAAGATCCAAATGTACCTGAGGGCCCACTGGCCTGATTAAGCATGACTGCCTCTATATTTAACGTATCAATGTCGACCTCCAGGGATGTATCCACCAGTGCTGCCCTCACCCTATCAGCCTCATCCCTCTAGTAGTCGGCCTCAATACGTCGGATGTCAGTAGAGGAGGTAGGTGTCACCTCCACATCCATCTTCTCATATCTAGGAACACGTTAAGAAATCAAATCCAAGTGATTGGTGAAGAAACCGTTCGAATCTAGGTGAAATAGGGTGAAAAATCGAGCAAAGAAAGTCGTCGGCATTTTCTGGGTTGGGGCCTGGCGCCCCACGCCAGCCAGTGCGCCCCAACCATACCTCTGTTGGTAGAGGGCTAGCACCCCGCGCCACTCAATGTGCCAGGGTCACCTGCCCAAACCCATTCTTCATCATTTCGTCCGTTGAGTTCTTTCGAAGGGTACCTTCACTCCCCTTTCATTCTAAACACTGTAAACTACTTCTAAACACCTAGAAATCATTCATAACATGAATCACAACCTTGAATTCATAATTAAAATTCAAGGTAGAGTTAAGAGTTAAGCCTTGAGAGTACTTCCAAACATTTTGAGAAAGTTCCTTTGAGTCTCTTGAGGAGTCTTCTTCAAATTCAAATAACTTGTTTCAAGATTTAAGTAAGTGAGCATGAGAGTGAGTACAAGGTATTCATGAGTGTACACTATCACCAAGATCCTTCATATCATGAATCCTAAATCTTGAATTCATAATTCAAATTCAAGAAAGAGTTAAGAGTAGAGTTCAAGAATGTCTTTGAGTTAAATTGTGAATCCTTTGAAATCAACTATCGATTTGAACTAAGTTTTGAGGAAGTAAGTATGAGAATGAGAAGAGTCATATACACGAGTTCCATTTCATTATCTAGACCCTTGAGTCAAGTCGTTCATGCTCATAAATTCCACATGAACTCCATAAATTGAGTATCTTAGAGAGGAGTAGTATCTTTAGGTTCTAAGTCTTGAGTATTGAGTTCCCAATCCCTTTGGAGATTATATTCCTAATCATGGGACTATTAGATGTTACCCATGAAGTCCTTGAGTTGAGTAGTTCATGCTCATAATTCCGCATGAACCCTCTGTGTTGAGCATTCTTGAAATGAGTAGTATCATTGAACTTCTTGAGTTCCAGGTATTGAGTTCCATATATGGTTATTGAAAACCTTGAATTGAGTCGTTCACATCTATAATTCGGCATGAACCCTATTTTAAGAATTCTTTTACAAATGTTTTAAACTTATTTTAAGACTTTAGCATTGAGTTGAGTAAGAGTACAAGTGAAATTCTTTTTCTTCAAAAGATTATATGGGAACTAAGTATTCCCAAAGGGTAAACGTTTTCACATTTAAGCAATAAAGGAAACACCGATTTCCAAAAGAGCCTTTGAGCTAGTTTTCAGTAAAGAGTAAAGGTTTTCACATTTAATCAATAAAGGAAACACCAATTTTCAAAAGAGCCTTTGAGATAGTTTTCAGTAAAGAATAAATTTTTTTCACATTTGATCAAGGGAGAAAACACAGATTTCCAAGAGAGCCTTTGGGCTAGTTTTGAGCAATTATCACAAATCAGAGAAAGAGTTATATTTTTAAACATATGAGCTATTTATATTTTGGGAGTAGTATTGAGCACCGATATGAGGGAGAGTTCAGAAAACTCACAACCCCCATAAACCATGTAGCCAACGTGGGTAGAAAAGGGTCATACTTTTTAGATGATTTCTTAGTGCTTTTTATCATAGACTAGTGGATCCACTTAGTAGTTAGGTTCTAGGACCCCGGCATGGTATAGGACGGCCCTGGCAGCGTGAGGAAAAACACTGTATCTTCACATAGTTCTTAAGTGATGGTCATTGGTTAGAGAAACTCCCACTGTTATATTTTATATTCTTTACTACACAGAGATATTTGGTATTCTTTAATACACATAGATATTTTATATTCTTTAATACACAGAGATACTTTGTATTCTTATATACACAGAGTTTATTTTGTATTTTTATATAAAAACAGAGTTTATATTGTATCCTTGCATACAAACTGGGTTTCTATTGAAGTTTTCAATACATTGAGTTGCTTTCTACTGTTTTAAAAGGTTTCCATATATTGCATGTGTATTGTTGCTTTATATTGAGTTGAGTATCCACAGTTGAGTATGCAGAGTTAAGTATCCAGAGTTGAGTATCCAATGTAGAGTACCCAGAGTCGAATATCTTATAATTGAGTTGAGCCTTATTACACTGAGTTGAATATCTTATTGGTTAGTTGAGCCTTACTTCACTGAGTTGAATATATTATCATTGAGTTAAACTCTACTTTCTCTGAGTTGAATTGACCTATGTTTCTTTGAGTTAAGTTGAGTTGAGTGAGTTGAGAAGAGGTAAGTATGTTTCTATCCCACCAGTTCAAGCTTATGTTTATGCTTTAGAATTCTCCTTGCATGCTCGTACATTCCACGTACTGAGCCATTTGGCCTGCATCATTTCATGATGCAGATACACGTATTCAGGGTCATCAACAGGAGCTTCGTTGATACCACATGGAGTTCCAGTTAGCTATGGTGAGCCTCCTTGCTTTTGGATGGATTTCATTTACTTTTCAGTTTTATCGGGATGTCGTGGGTCTTGTCCTGACTACCATCTTTGTCACTAAGAGGCTTCATAGATAGACTGTACAGTTTGAGAAGTATGTTTCATTTATTTTTTAAATATTTTAAAGACTTGAGTCGCCTATTTCTGGCGAGTTGAATATATTATTTTATTCAGAGTTAAAGATTTGTAATTGAGTTCAATGAATTTTATTCAGTTTTAAGCTTTGTATGCTTGAGTTAGTCTTTCGCTTGTAGTCAACTAGGATGAGGGTTCGCTTGGGGACCAGAAGTGGTTCTCGAGTGCCGACCACCTCCAGGATGTAGACTCGGGTCGTGACAAACTTAGTATCAGGGCATAAAGTTCAAGAGTCCTAGGGTGTCTATGAAGCCGTGTCAGTAGGGTCTTGTTTATCGTTGTGAGGGCCCACTTCTATAAATGAGGGACTACATACATTTTAGAAAAGTTTCCCTTCTTTCATACTCTAAATCGTGCAATAGAGCTATGTCATAGAGATTTATTCATACTCGTGCGTTTCTCAGATTCATTCGACTACCCTTCATACTAGAGGTGGTTGAACAGAAAATTTAGTCCTTTATCGATGATTTATTCTTAGCAAAAATCTTGAGGAAGTCATGTGACTCCAGAGGAGCTTGAGAGAAGCCCATGAGTGAGTAAGTGTTCAGTTTCAGAGGAATGCACCCATATTCATATGAATCATGCATTTGAGCTTAAAGCGAGTTGTTCTCTTTTCCTTAAGCCTTGTTTCAGCTAAGATCCTTATGAGGAAGTATGTTTAGAGCTTGGGTAGTATTTTCAAATAAAAGGTAGCATGAGTTACGAGATCATGAGCAATAGTAGTGAAAGTGCCCAGAGATAGAGGAAAGTATGTAGAGATAAGGTAATCTATGAAAGAGAGATAGTAATGGGGAAGATTATGTTATTATAGTCATGCACTTAGTAAGTTGTTGATGAGGAGTTTTCCCTTATGGGTAGACTAAGAACTGATGAGTTGTGAAGATTCCATCATAGGAGTTAGAGTGTGTTTTAGCTAGAAAGGAGCTTGTGATGAAGTGTCATTGTGTAGGTAATGACCAAGTGTAAGTGTCGAATAGAAGAGAAAACGTATTCATAAAGATTTTTAGCTAGGCTTATGATTTTTTTGAGAGGGTCATGATGTTCAAAAGGTTATAAAGCTGATCAAGTAATGAGATGTAGCATAGTAGGCGAGCAATCGTATTGATATTCAGGTTTCTTAATGAACATTAAGCTTGAATTTGAGATGAGTGTCATGATCCAAAGAATGGTAACATGAGGGTGATGATGTTAGTCTTGAGATTTGATCTGGTAGACTTGACATACGAGTAGGTGAGAAATTGAAATGTTTGATGCAATAAATATGAGTGGTACAAGTGAGAGACCCTAACCTTTAGATAAGGGGAGTGAAGTGTGGCTAAGTCACAAGAGTAACAAGAGCATTAAGAGGTGTACAAAGAGGGTAAGTAATCAGAAGAGGTTAGCAGAAACACCTTAGAAAGAAGTCTTAGTACCTTCTTATTAAGAGTTCGGTAGTCATGAGATAAACTTCTCCCGAGTGTTAGAGTAAAAGCGGATGTAGACCAGTTAGAGATAATGGAATAGGTCCATAACTTTCAAGTGTCAGCTTTAGACCTAAGGGGGAGATGACAAGATGAGAAATCAAGTCAAGTGTTTGAGAGTAAGATAGTAATGAGTTCCAAAGAGTATGAGAGATATCTTCTCAGAGGTTCTTTTAGCAATTGAGTGATGTTAGAAAGAGGAGGTTGATGTTCTTATCGTGATAGTGATAGTGTGATAATTCCTTCTAAGGTTATAAATGAGGAGAAAGAGGAGGATGAGGTTTTACTATGAGGAATAGTTAAATGAGAGCCCTTAGTTGGTTCCGACGGAGTTGGTTAGTAGGAGTCCATGGAGTTGTTAGAGTACTAAGCTTGAATGTGGTGTTGTTAAATATTAGGTGGTTCTTAATATGAGCCCAATGTGGTGGTAAAGAGTAATAGTTTTGGGATGAGATTCCCTATAGAGAGGTATAGAACCCGAACCTAAGGATTTGGATTAAGCTTGAATATAGTAAGAGCATACCATTAGACTCAGACCTTAGTAAGAATAACCCCATTCCATACCAAGTCCAGTCATCATTCGAGGACGAATGATGCCAAGGGGGAGATATTATAACAACCCAAAAAATTTTGAGCTAAGACTTGAACCATCCTTCGTAGTGAGTAAGTTTTTACCAAGGAATTTAAATTTTTCCTTAGTTTTAAGGTCACTAGATGTAGCACCTTGAGTTGCAAAAAGAACTGAATTGGAAATAGCAAAATCTGAAATTTTTCAAGTTATGCTTAAGTTATGAGTTTTAGGTCAACTTCAAACGACCATAACTCTCAGTACATGATTAGTTAGGTGTGCCATGAGATGGAAAATGAAAGTTCTTTGAATTATCTTTCCAACACAACCAAGTTTGCTAAGTTTCGAAGTGGGATGAGTGAGATATTCCCTTTTGAAGTCAGGCTGTCCAGTTAAGAAAAGTTAATCGAAAATAGTGAGGGGTATTTTCATCTTTTCCTTACCAAATCAGATTTAATTCATTTTTAATAAGGTTTTAAGGGTCTAATCCTATTAGGTTCAGTTTTATAATCCTAATATATGCCTAGGGTTTAAGTTGAGAGTTCAAGAAGAGAAAACAAGAGAAAAGAGGAAAGGATCATGGCGGTCGTCGAGGTTCTTGAGTCTTGTTGCGGATTTTCGCCATGGGTTTGATCCCTAAGAGCTTTGTAAGTTTCCATAGTGTTGGGTTCGTTCACCCACACGCCAAACATGATTTTCATATTCGAATTCGTTCATAAAGATTGAAAGATTTAAGTTCTTGATAAGTGTTCTTGAGGTTTCATTCTAAAACTTGTTTTGTTGGGGTTTTGATGCTTTCTTGAGATGAAAGTGAGTGTTTTGAGTAGATTAGTGTGTAATTATGTCAATAAATCGAATCCAAGTGATTGGGGAAGAAACCGTTCGAATCTAGGCGAAATAGGGTGAGAAATCGAGCAAAGAAAATTGTCGGCATTTTCTAGGTTGGGGCCTGGCGCCCCACGCCAGCCAGTGCGCCCCAACCACACCTCTGTAGGTAGAGGGCTGGTGCCCCACGCTACTCAGTGCGCCAGGGTCGCATGCCCCCACATGTTCTTCATTGTTTCGTCCGTTTGAGTTCTTTCGAAGGGTACCTTCACTCCCTTTTCATTCTAAACACTCTAAACTACTTCTAAACACCTAGAAATCATTCATAACTTGAATCATAACCTTGAATTCATAATTCAAATTTAAGGTAGAGTTAAGAGTTAAGCCCTGAGAGTTCTTCCGAACATTTTGAGAAAGTCCCTTTGAGTCTTTTGAGGAGTCTTCTTCAAATTCAAATAAGTTGTTCCAAGACTCAAGTAAGTGAGCATGAGAGTGAGGAGAAGGTATTCATGAGTCTACACTATCACCAAGATCCTTCATATCATGAATCCTAAATCTTGAATTCATAATTCAAATTCAAGAACGAATTAAGAGTAGAGTTCAAGAATGTCTTTGAGTTAAATTGTGAATCCTTTGACATCAACTATCGATTTGAACTAAGTTTTGAGGAAGTAAGTATGAGAATGAGAAGAGTCGTATACATGAGTTCCACATCGTTATGTAGACCCTTGAGTCGAGTCGTTCATGCTCATAAATTCTACATGAACTCCATAAATTGAGTATCTTTGAGAGGAGTAGTATCTTCAAGTTTTAAGTCTTTAGTATTGAGTTCCTAATCCCTTTTGAGATTATATTCCTAATCACGGGACTATTAGATGTTACCCTATTTTGAGTCGTTCACGCCCATAATTCGGCATGAACCCTATTTTAAGAAGTCTTTTACAAATGTTTTAAACTTGTTTTATGACTTGAGCATTGAGTTAAGTAAGAGTAAAAGTGATATTCTTTTTCTTCAAAAGATTATATGGGAACTAAGTATTTCCAAAGAGTAAATGTTTTCACATTTAAGCAAGAGAGGAAACACCAATTTTCAAAAGAGCCTTTGAGCTAGTTTTCAGTAAAGAGTAAAGGTTTTCACATTTTATCAAGAAAGGAAACACTGATTTCCAAAAGAACCTTTGACCTAGTTTTCAGTAAAGAGTAAATGCTTTTCACATTTAATCAAGAGAGGAAACACTGATTTCCAAGAGAGCCTTTGGGCTAGTTTTGAGGAATTATCTCAAATCACAGAAAGAGTTATGTTTTTAAACATATGAGCTAGTTATATTTTGGGAGTAGTATTTAGCACCGATATGGGGAAGAGTTCAGACAACTCACAGCCCCCATAAACCATGTAGCGAACGTGGGTAGAAAAGGGTCATACTTTTTAGATGATTCCTTAGTGCTTTTTAACATAGACTAGTGGATCCACTTAGTACTTAGGTTCGATGCCCCCGGCATGGTATAGGACGGCCTTGGAAGCGTGAGGCAAAACGCTGTATCATCACATAGTTCTTAAGTGATGGTTGTCGGTTAGAGAAACTCCCACAGTTATATTTTGTATTCTTTAATACACAGAGATATTTGGTATTCTTTAATACACATAGATATTTTGTATCATTTAATACACAGAGATACTTTGTATTCTTATATACACAGAGTTTATTTTGTATTTTTATATAAAACAGAGTTTATATTGTATCCTTGCATAAAAACTGGGTTTCTATTGAATTTTTCAATACATTGAGTTTTTTCTACTGTTTTAAAAGCTTTCCATATATTGCATCTGTATTGTTGCTTTATATTGTGTTGAGTATTAAGAGTTGAGTATCCAGAGTTAAGTATCCAGAGTTGAGTATCCAGAGTTGAGTACCTAGAGTCGAATATCTTATAATTGAGTTAAGCCTTATTTCACTGAGTTGAATATCTTTTTTTTTAGTTGAGCCTTACTTCACTGAGTTGAATATCTTATCATTGAGTTGAGCCCTACTTTCTCTGAGTTGAATTGAAGTATGTTTCTTTGAGTTGAGTAAGTTGAGAAGAGATAAGTATGTTTCTACCCCACCAGTTCAAGCTTATGTTTATGCTTTAGAATTCCTCTTACATGCTCGTAGATTTCACGTACTGAGCCATTTGTCCTGCATCGTTTCATAATGCAGATACAGGTAATCAGGGTTATTAACAAGAGCTTCGTTAATACCACATGGAGTTCGAGTTAGCTATGGTGAGCCTCCTTGCTTCCGAAGGATTTCATTTATTTTTAAGTTTTGTCAGGATGTCGTGGGTCTTGTCTCGACTTCCACCTTTGTCACTTAGAGGCTTCATAGATAGACAATACAGTTTGAGAAGTATGTTTCATTTATTTTGTTAAATGTTTTAAATACTTAAGTCACCTATTTCTGGTGAGTTGAATATATTATTTTATTCAGTTAATCTTTTCAGAGTTCAATGAATTTTATTCAGTTTTAAGCTTTGTATGCTTGAGTTAGTCTTCCGCTTGTAGTCACCCATGATGAGGGTTTGCTTGGGGACCAAAAATGGTTCTCGAGTGCCGGCCACGTCCAGGGTGTAGACTCTGGTCGTGACATAGCCGAATGTAATAGTGTATTTTAAGGAATTAGGGGCACAGAAGGGCGATCAAGAAGCACTTTTGGTGAGTCGCCTAGTGAACTCGGTGAGCTCAGACGTATCGCCAAAAGTTACAGAATCAAACTCAACAATTTAGGGAAATTAAGGGCGATCTTGGGGGACTTAGGCAAACCGCCGAACTATTCGACGAGCTCGACTCAACTCGCCAAACGGCCCAACGTGCCAGTTTTTCACCCCACTCTTCAAAATCAAACCCGTAGCCCACGAAATCAAAATTAAACACTTACATTATGAAATTAAAGCAAGACCCATGCTACCCATGCCCTCGGAGTACTCAGACTTCCCCCGATTTGGCCACAATTGGTCATTTGACGTCTTTTGCCTTTAAGAATGATGTCAACCGCTCTATCATCGGGAAAAATTCTCAATTTAGCACAATCAGGGGTTACTCAGACTTCATCCCACTAGACCCAACACATAATCAATGAAACCCAACAAAATAATTGACTAACGACACGGGAATCAATCATTTACAAATAATTAGGCACGAATTAAATTAATTTCGGGCAACCCAACAGTTAAACAATGATTAAACCATACAACTCAACAATTATCGACAATAATTTATCACAAGCAATTAATTTCAACCACAAATGTAGTTTGGGTTCGAAAAACCAACCTTTATGCCGAAAATGAATTTGAAATGCTAGGCGACAAAGAATCCAAAAGTAATCCGATTAGAGATCCCAAGTAACACGAGAATAAACACAAAAGTACGAGAATCTAATATTAGGTGAGGAAGTGCTGGAGTTAAAAAGTAGGAAATTGAAAGGATTTTGAAATTTTAAACCGTTTGGCCTTTAAAACCTTTCAGTTCGCGCGCCAGTGGGCGAAGTAAGTCGTGCTCGTCGAGTTTTATAAAATTCCCAGCTCTTTGGGGGTTCAAACGGTGGGCAAAATCTGGCTCGCCGACCTGTTCGGCGAGTCGCCGACTGAGCTTTTAGTTCGCCGAGTTTTACAGAGTTCCCCATCAAGCTGGGTGGTTTCAACGGCGGTCCAAGTCGGGCTCGCCGACTGGACTTTTGGCTTATCTAATTGCCTATTTTCCAACACTTTTCACTTTTCAACTTGAAAATCAAAACCCGTTATTCAAAAATGAAATTTAAAACAACAAAGACTTGGGTTGCCTCCGAAGAAGCGTATTATTTAACATCGTGGCACAACAGAGATACCAACTCAAACTTCATTTTTGGGATTTGTAATTGTCTCACTAGGCAGCCCTCCTTTTGGCCGTTGATTCAAATGAGTCGAGATTTGACCCATTTGTGTCTCCAATTGCTTGATTGACACTGAATGTGAGGTCACTGTCTGGTTAAGTGTAGAGATGTCTTCTTTCATTTCTTTCAAAACTTTGTCCGACCCTTCTACCTTATTGAGAATACGTGAAAGCATGTCTTCCGTGCGGATATTTTCCAAGTCAGCCCTTGGTTCCTTAGGCTTTTGATGCTCATGAGGTGGGATGTAACTAACTTTGTCACCCTCTCTTTCCTTCCAAGTGGCCTTATGATCATGCCATTCTCTGTCACTATCTCTCCATCCATCATCTCTATTCCAACCCGGATTTCCACCCGGCCTAGGATAGTTTGCACGAAAACCTCCTCCTTGATTTGCAAGGAAGTTCACTTCCTCATTGTACAATTCTTCAAAGGGTGCCTAATCGAGATTTGCTCCACCAACACCCACATCATTTACACTCTTCAACCCACTACCCATCATATTTTTTGACAATAAGTCCAGTTGGATCATCATTTTGCCATGTTTTGGTCTCTCTCTTGATCCTTCTTGATATGTTCTTTTGTCATTCTAAATGTGACAGGAGACATTTGGTCCTCATGAGTGTACCATGCTCTATTGATTTTGGTCATGCGATCAAGGAGTTGAGAGGCGACCTCCCAAGGCCGTTGCATTATTGTCACGATCCAGATCATAATGATTGGCACCCACACTAATCCTCTGGTGGGAGAACCGTTACTACAACCCAACTAACCAAATTAATGAAAACCAATGCATTTAAAGATACGGAAGCACTTTTAAATGTCTAAAGGAAAAATAGGGAGTTCCCATAAGATCCAAAAGTCTAACAATACAATTGCGGATATAATGCCAAGAACCAGAAAGTCAATGTACCAAAACATCTACTAACGACAAGTCTAAGAAAATTGGTGCAACCCCAAACAAAACATAAGAATACCTAAAGTACTAGTCTAAGTCTGAATAGAAATGGACTAAACATAACGAGAACTCATGGCAGCCTGGAAGAACTGGCTCAGCCTTGAATTCGATCTCGATCACTTATCTCCTAAACGAGGTCTGTTAGTAGCCACCTGAAGATACCCTGTACTCAACAAAGAAAGAGCAAGTGCAGTATCAGTACACAACCACAGTGTACTGGTAGGATCACGCGGCTACTCCGGTAAGTGAAACATGTATATAAGCAGTCACAACATAGTAAACACGCATATACAAAACATATACAATATCAATTATCATCTAAGGAAGAACTTACAATTCCACATTCTCAATAATACACATATATGACAAGTCAATGGTCCTCTCATGTAACTCATACCCAAACTGTTAGTGTGCCGGATCGTGACACCCGATCCAAGTTAGTGTGTCAGAACGTGACACCCGATCCAATATGTATGTCAGTACGTGACATCCGATCCCAGTTAGTGTGTCGGAACGTGACACCCGTTCCATTCAACATGCCACAATCACAATCACAATGTACATTCTCATAATCATACAATCAAGTGTTGATTCATGGCTTACAGTAGTTCATTCATACTCAATTGCATCAAGTGTGATCCATAGTGCAACATTCTCATAAATACATGCCTTACAATGAAGCAAATACTAACATACATCACACCAACATGAAATAAAACCATCACCTACCTCTAACAAAGCTTGAACCCTCCTAAGAAACTTAATTCTTCCCTTTCCAGATTCTTTCCGCTTGTTCTTAGTCAACAAACAATAATATAATGTGAGGATCAATAATTAAGGTCTAATTTACCCAGATTATAACAAACCTAATAACCCAAGACCAATCCCATGATCCTAATGTGTAGCTAGGGTTTTTTCCAACCATCCAATTCAGTCCAAAAACCGTCCCCCCATAATTAATAACCAAGAATCTAAGTTTTACAGATCAAAAACGGATTAAGGGAGTAAGAATCTTACCTTTTGCACCAAAAGTAGTGGAAAACTGTCAAGAAATCACCTAGGGTCGTCTCCTAACTCTGAAGAATGAAGTTTGCAGAATAATGACGTTTTTGGGGTTTATTTCTGACTTAAGTCGCGTCTGTCCAGCTGTGGGGGACCCTATCGCGCTACAGTGGCCCCGCCCTGGCAGCTTGCACGGAGACAGAGAGTCGAATTAAGTGTTCCAAACCCCCATTTCACAACACACCTTCAACCCATGACAAACAGAAACTACCCGTTCACGCTAAGGTCAGATTCAGGAGTTCTACTCGCCCGAATTCGATTCCGTAAAGTTGTACTATTTCCTTAACGTCTTAGCTATCCACTCATGTGATCGAAAACATATTTAGATCTCTCATTCATTACCAGATTACCCTATACCTCACTGACTCTGATTTCGTCCAAATCTGGACTAGGCTAGGAATTTCCAAGTTACTACCAAAAAGGTAAATGGTCCAAAAAAATTCCCCGTTGACTTTTCTATAATGAAGGAAGTAGGTCGTTACATTAGATACCAATTTACCCATCACTCGTCCCCGAGTGACAAAGTAGGAAAAACATGCTAATGCGAGAGTGGAGTAGTACCTGAATCATCAAACAACTGGGGATACTTGTCTCGCATGTCCTTCTAGATTTCCCAAATGGCTTCCTCAACCGGACGACACTTTTATTTAACTTTCACAGACTTAATCTCCTTGGTCCTCAGCTTCTGGACATCACGATCAAGAATTGCAGTTGGTTCTTCCTCATACTGAAGGTCTTTGTCTAACAAAGTTGTGTCCCATTTTATGATGTAATCCCCGTCACCATGATATCTCTTCAACATGGACACATGAAATACCGGATGGATTCCCGATAAGTTAGGAGGTAAAGCAAACCTATAAGCAACTGGTCCTACACAGTCAAGAATTTCAAATGGTCCAATGTATCGAGGACAAAGCTTGCCCTTCTTGCCACATCTCATCACCCCTTTCATGGGTGAAATCTTAAGAAGAACTTGCTCACCAGTCTGAAATGCCATGTCCCTTACCTTATGATCCGCATACTTTTTTTGTCGACTCTGGGCTGCTAGGAGCTTTGCTTGGATGCTCCTTACCTTATCCTGCGCATCCTTTACTAAGTCAACCCCTAAAGGTTTCACATCTCCAGCCTCAAACCATCCTATGGGTGATCTACATCCCCTCCCATAAAGTGCCTCAAACGGTGCCATATTAATGTTGGAGTGGTAACTGTTATTATAAAAGAACTTACACAACGGTAAAAACTTATCCCAATGTCCTCCAAAGTCGATCACACATGCTCTCAACATGTCCTCTAACACTTGAATTATCCTCTCAGACTGCCCGTTCGTCTGTGTATGGAACGTTGTGCTAAAGGTGAGTTGAGTACCCAACTCTTCATGAAATTTTCCCTAAAACGTTGATGTGAATTGTGTACCACAGTTTGAGATGATAGAAAGGGGCACCCCGTGCAGCCTTACTATCTCTTTTACATACACCTTAGCCAATTGCTAAGCATTATAGTCTGTTCCGACTGGAATAAAATAGGTGGACTTCGTTAATCTGTCAACCACTACCCAAATAGAATCATACTTTCCCAATGTCTTGGGAAGACCAACCACGAAATCCATCGCTATCATTTCCCACTTCCATTCCGGTATTGGCATTATCTAAAGAAAACCTGCAGGCCTTTGATGCTCATATTTTACTTGTTGGCAATTTTGACACTTAGCCACAAACTCCACTATATCTTTCTTCATGTCAGGCCACTAATAAATTCGCTTCAAATCTCGGTACATCTTAGTCACACCCGGATGAATGGAATACCGCGACCCATGGGATTCTGTCAATAAATTTTAAATCAAGTCGCCCACTCTAGGAACACAAATCCTTTCTTTAAAACTGAGCACACCCCCCGCATCAAGAACCATATCTTGTGCCTTACCAATTACTGGCTTTTTTCTAAGCTCATTCAAATTCTCATCCTCAAACTGGTTGTCCCTGATCTCCTCAATAAAGGTAGCCCTAACCTCAATGCTAGCTAACACCCCACCTTTTTCTGAGATGCCCAACTGCATAAACTTAGATTCCAAGGTTTGGATTTCCTTAGCCGAAAGTCGCTTGGATACACTCAAGCAAGCTAGACTACCCATACTTACCGCTTTTCGGCTTAGTGTGTCCGCTACTACATTAACCTTACCCGGATGATACTGGATGGTCACATAATAATCCTTGAGTAACTCCATCCACCTTCGTTGTCTCAAATTCAGATCCTTTTGAGTGATACATGTTGTAGACTGCGATGATCAGTAAACACCTCACACTTGACATCATATAGGTAATGCCGCAAGATCTTAAGAGCAAACACTACCGCTGCCAACTCTAAATCATGTGTTGGGTAATTCCTCTCATGCACCTTCAACTGCCGTGATGCATAAGCTATGGCGTTCTTATCCTGCATCAACACAGCACCCAAACCCGAATGTGACGCGTCACAATAAACAATAAAATCTTAATCTTCAACCGGTAGCGCTAGAATATGTGCTGTGGTCAAGAGAGTCTTGAGACTTTGAAAGCTCTGCTCCCATTTTTCAGTCCATTCAAAAGGTACCTCCTTTTTGGTCAATCTTTTCAATTGCGTGGTGATAGAAGCAAAATCCTTCACAAACCTATGATAATAGTTAGCGAGCCCCACCAAAATCCTAACTTCAGTCATAAAACTAGGCCGGACCCAATTTTTAACTGCTTCAATCTTTTGGGGATCTACAATTACCCCTTCCTTTGAAACTACATGCCCCAAAAAGGCAACAGAAGTCAACCAAAATTCACACTTAGAAAATTTTGCATACAACTATTGTTTCCCAAGAACACCAAAAACAATACGAAGATGGTCGGCATGCTCTTCCTCACTTTTCGAATAAACAAAAATGTTATCAATAAACACTATCACAAACGAATCAAGAAAGGGTTTGAACACACCATTCATCAAACTCATGAATGGTGCAGGCATATTCGTCAAATCGAACGACATAACTAGAAAGTCATAGTGCCCATACCGAGTCCTAAATGTCATTTTTGGTATATCCTCGGGCCTAATTTTTAACTGAAGATAGCCAGACCTTAGATCAATCCTAGAGAAAACGATACACCTTGCAACTAGTCAAACAGATCACTTATATGATGTAATGGATACTTATTCCGAATGGTGACCCTATTCAATTGTCGATAGTCTATGCACATCCTCATACTACCATCTTTTTTCTTAACAAACAAGATAGGAGCACCCTACGGGGAAGCACTAGGACGAATGAAACCTTTATCAAGAAGTTCTTGGATTTGAGCCTTAAGCTCTCTTAATTCTGCCGGAGCCATGCGATACGGAGGGATGGAAATGGGATGAGTACCAGGTTCTAAGTCAATACAGAAATCTATATCTCTATCCGGAGGCATACCAGCCAAATCAGTAGGAAACACTTCTCTAAATTCTGACACCACAGGAATAGACTCAATAGAGGAAGACTCAACCTCAACATCCCGAATATGAGCCAAATAAGCCAAACAACCCTGCCCCACAAATTTCCTAGCCCGAATGGAGGATATGATCTTACCTGGCTTCCAAACCCCCATTTCACAACACACCTTCAACCCATGACAAACTGAAACTACCCGTTCACGCTAAGGTCAGTTTCAGGAGTTCTACTCGCCCGAACTCAATTCCGTTAAGTCGTACGGTTTCCTTAACGTCTTAGCTATCCACTAATGTGATCAAAACCATATTTAGATCTCTCATTTATTATGAGATTTCCCTAGACCTCACTGACTCTGATTTCATCGAAATCTGGACTAGGCTAGGAATTTCCAAGTTACTACCAAAAGGTTAAATGGTCCAAAAATTTTCTCTGTTGGCTTTTCTATAACGATGGAAGCAGGTCGTTACCACCGGAAACCAATTGATCAACAACCCCTTCGTTCACCGAGTCATGAATCTTGTAAAATTATTGCAACAAGACATCATGGGGAATCCCATGAGTTGGGCATTGAAGTAATAACTTTTGAAACCTTAGCCATGTCTCGTGGATTGGTTCGCCTTCCAACCGTTTAAAACCTTGAATACTATCCCTAGCGTCATCATTTTTGATGGGGGAAAGTACCTCACATACAAAAATGCGGTGAGCTCATCCCAAGTGGTAATGGAGTTCCTTGGGAGATCAGCTAGCCACTTGGTGGCTTCTCCCATCAAAGAAAATAGAAATAATCGAAGATAGACCGATTCTTGAGAGATAACCTTGAATGAGAACGGTCCACACACGTCAATGAAATTCCAAATGTGCTCATGGGAATCCTCATGAGCCAGCCCTCCAAACATTCCTTTCAATTGTAGGAGCTGAAGCATTGTGCTAATGATGTGAAAAATAGCATTCCCTTCAGCAGGAGGTAGACATATAACCCCGACACCACCCAATTGGATAGGGTCGTTAACATCGTTCAAATTCCCTATATCGTCTTGGTGGCCAACTTGGATACCATTGCTTCCATTTACGCTCATTTCTTCTTCTGTTCAACACAACCAACACAAACACAAACAGAGTAAGTCGATATAACTATAACACAAAAAGATCACAATTCAAACTTCAATAATAGAATTCTAAACAACACGTCTCCCCAGCAACAACGCCATTTTGATAGATGTCTCAAATACACCTCATCCAATTCTAGGTGTAGACGATCGTTAATAAGTATAAAACCCAACGAAGAGTTGGGATCGAACCCACAGAGAGTGATACTTGTCTAAATTCAGTTATAAAGTGGTCTATTCGGTTATAGGAATGGAAATTATCATAAACATATAAATAAATCTGACGGTGTGACAACGAATGTCAGATAGGGGGTTTGGATTGTCAATTAGGAGCGACAACACAATCAAACACGAGGAAATTAACAATATAGAGAGGAATTCTCGGGATGTGATCGATTAAAGGCAAATTTCACTGTATGGGTAATTGAAATTACTAAAAAATAGCTAAATATCAGTGGGTAGGATAGACTATAGGTGCAATAGTTTTCTTTCGAACAACTACTACGATTCAAGTGATTTCTTTCAAACTTCAACAATCTTAACAAAAAAGAACAGCACACACCTTAATTCATCCACCCTCTCGAGCTAGATGGGTAGAATCGGTTTTAGGATTCACTCTCTCGAGCTGAACCCACATCAATCCAATAACTACAATCATCAATTGAAAGCTTTGATTCTAAAACCTCTTTTTCAAGCAAGCCTAGAACTCTAAGTTAGAATTGCATTTGCAACTACAATTCATAGATTAATACACAACTATCAATTAAACCCACTTCAATTAAGCATTGAAATCAGTAAATAACAATACCCATAAGCTAATTCAGCCCATAATCACATGATCACACCCTAAGAATTGGGGTTTCAGATAACATCATAAAAAGGTAAAAACAAGAACCAACTCGATTGGAAATCAGCTGGGTAAGAGTCTCCAAGCCTTTACAATGCTCTAAACTGATTGAATTCAGAAACCCACTTGCAAATCCTCAAAGTCTACAATAAGAATTGAAAAACTAAGAGAAAACTCTAACTCTAAAACTTGGGGATCAGAACTGTCTGGGAACTCCTCAAAATTACTTTTAAATACCAATTTATAGTTGCCCATTTTTTGTCCTGAAAGTCCATTTGGTGGAATAAGTCACGCCTCGCCGAGTGGTTCAGTGATCCACCTTTTGCTCCCTTCCATCGCTATTTTTCATTGGTCATCAGCCTCCCAGGTCTTGTAACTTTGGGCGATCAAAGTTTTCATCGCGGACTCGATCGTCATTCGCCGACTGCCCATTTCTGTAGACAACTTGGTTCTTCCCCAGGGCTGGCATGCTGGAACTTTGGGCGAGCTAAAGAGCCACTTGGCGGTGCACCGAGTGGTCTTGGCGATCACCAGGATCGCTTTTCTTCACTTCTTCAGCATTTTTGTTCCTTTTTGTCCGGTCATGTCCTTGCCTTGCTCCTTAGCTTTCATAGCTACAAATCAACACTTTAACATCAGTTTAGAGCATAAATTAGGCATTTGAGGATACTTTTACTATCAAAACAAAGCCCTAAATGAGTCAAAATCTCGGACTCATCAGGGCTACAACACTATATTCTGTCAAGCGTGTCCAAAATTTATTATTTAATTACTTCGTGTGTCATTTAACTTATAAATACAGTATTATTTTCCGATGAACGCCCTCACTATAGAGTAGCTAAGCCCCTAGTTTGGAGAGGGTAAAGTATACACAAATCTCATCACTACCTCGTGGATGTAGAGAGGTTTCCTAAAAACCATTGACTCAAGTGCATCAACTTAAGGTATATAGAAGAAAAAAACATATAAACTAAAAAGAGAAGCACAATAAAACCTAAAAGAACGAATATGAACAACAACAAATAGTGCAGTAGCCAAAACCTAGTAAATAAATGATTATAGATATTGAAAACGAGAACCAAAAGAATTCTTCGCCGCAAATCATATAAATGATGAAAAGACAATAGGTTTACGAAAGAGTCTTAAATCGATATTGAATATTGAGTCGCAATCGACAAAATAAACTTTTTAATAAAGGTCTTACTTTTTTTTCTTACTTATTACTCCCTCTATTTCAATTAATTTATTTTGTTTTCTCTTGGGATGTAGTTTAAGAAATTAAAGAAGACTTTTGATTCTCTTGGTCTTAGGTTAAAATATGTCAAATGAACTAAAATACGCTTTCATCTGGTAATTTTAAGCATATAATATGAAAAGTTGAAATTAAAGAGTTATCAAAAAAAGAAAAGAGACATTCTTTTTTTAAAAGAACTTAAAAATAAAATAACACAAACAAATTAAAATGAGGGGTATAATAATTCTTAACATACTAGAATAAGAGTGTTTTTGTATTTGCATTGGTGATGAATGTTCTAACACGACACATTCACGAGGTGTCATACTGCATGTTATTTGTGATGATATAGTATATATTGACGAAATATAAGGTGGCATTAACGCGAGGTTGAGATTTGGACACAGATCCTTGAGTCAAAAAGTTTCAAGTTGAGCAGGACCAAAAGTAAATACTTGGAGTAAAAAATCAATCATGTATCCTATGAAGAGTACCTGATGCTTGACACTCAGGTTATCCCCGAAGGAAAATTTTTCAAGTACATAGGGTCTGTAATACAAGGTAAAGAGGATAGAGGATGTCACACATCATATTGGAGCGTAGTGAATGTAATGGACACTCTCATCTAATGTTCAATGTGATAAAAATGTGCTGTCAATACATAAGGTAAGTTCTTTAGAGTGGTGGCTAGTCAAATATGTTATATGGGAAAGAGTGTTTTCTAGTCAACAACTCCCGTGTACAGAAGATGAGACTAGGAACGCTAAGAAGTATCTTTGGGTGTACCAAGAGATATAATATTAGGAATGAAGATATTCGAGCCAAAGTGGGAGTGATCCTTGTGGATGATAAGATGTGTGAAGTAAGGTTGAGATGATTCGAACATGTAAAGAGAGAAGATGTGTGGATGCTCCGGTAAGGGAGGTTGGTCGTAAAGGGCTTTAGCAAGGGTTGGTAGGTATATGAAGTATTGGGGTGTGATGATTAAGCATGACATGAAGCAACATTAACTCACCAAGGATATGACCCTTGATAAAAGGGTGTGGAGGTCAAGGATTAGGACATGATTTTAGTAAGTGGTCGATTACTTTATTTTCTCTTTGCTGGGGTACTAGTATTACTTTGGTACTATTTTGATTTTCTTAGTTTTGTATTTCTGCTAGTTGATTCTTTAGTCTCAAATTTTGTATCTTTTGTAGTTGTTTTTTTTGGTTATACTATCGTCTTTTTCATCTAGTTGGTGTTGAGGATCTATCGAGAACAACTTTTTTTCCATCTCAAGGTAGGGGTAAGATCTAAATAAACATTACCCACTCTTGACTTCACCTATAGGATTACAGCAAATTTGTTGTTGTAAGTAGTATATAAAAGAAACCCTAACTCATTATTTACGCACTGACTTTGAGTTTTAGAAGTTTCTGAAAGTGGAAAAAGGAAAACAAAATCTTTTTTCAGTCGGAGTTTGTTTTATATGTTCTATATCATGCCAAAAAGTTAAAATTTAATTCTTATTGCTAATTATTAATTATTTTTTAGTTACTTCTACAAAATTACTTGTTTTATGCATGTGTATTACATGGTACATGTAAAGCTAGATATACAATTTAATTCAAAAATATTTAACACACCTTTGATTGTGAACAATCATAAAATACTAATAAAACAATTAAGAAACTAAAAAAATAAAAATAATATGAAAATATTCATAAAACATACCTAAACTATACCTAAATGATTTAACACAATTTTGACAGAGAACAATCAATAAATACTATCAAAGTACTTGAGAAACAAAAAACTAAAAATAATAAGAAAAAATCCATAACATTCCTAAACTATACTAAAATTGTCAGTTATATACCTTTTTTCAGGGTGAAATAGTTCAAAAGAATCACCGTTTAAAGGTAGAATAATTGTAGCAATTGATTTTTTTTTTTCAAATATTTTGGAAAATGTCTACTCTCTTCACTAATCTAAGTAGAGGAAGTAATTGAAAAACCTTTAGGGTTGAGCCAAATATAACTACCAAAAACTATCCATTTCAAATTAAGGAAAAAAGTTAATAAAATTGAAACATTTTAAAATTCAAGGTGGACGGTTGGTCAAGAGGATAAAATACAATGTGCATATTAAGAAAATAGTATTTTTTATTTTAAAAATGCAAAAAATTTATTGTTGAATTACTAAAGGGAAAAAGTATTTGAAGTTAAGAGGACAATTCTTAACTGAACAAACAAAAATTAGAAGGAAAATATTTTTATTCTACATCCAATAAAAGATAAAAAAAGGTCTCAAGGTAAAAAATAATGACAGCCAGATCAGTTTTTATCTTGTCCTTCTTTTGCTCTCTCTTTCTTTCCTTTACCCTAATCTTATTCCTCCACCACCCAAGAAAAATTATGTTTCAAAACATTCAGAGATAGATTGGTAAAAATTAAAGATCTACACCTTCAAAAAATTATTTTTGTGGAATTTAATTAATTTCTTCTCCAGCTCTATGTCACTCCAGACAAATTAAAAAATAATAATTTTCCCCTTTCTCCACAAAAAAATAAAGTGCAAAACTCAAATATAATTCGATTAAATAATTAAAATTAACGTAAAATTGTGTTCCTCCAGTGACATCTTATAAAATTGCAACAAAGCAAATATCGACATGAAATTATCAAATTCTTTTGAAAATTATATATATATATATATATATATATATATATATATCTTTATGGAGAAAACTAATTGAGTATGTGACAATATTATAACAAGAACTAAAAATAGAAAATCTAATTTGATTCTTTACAACCACACAAAAATCATTTATCAATTAGTAAAAATTATACACAAGCATAGAAATAATGTTATGTAACGACCTGATTCTGTCGTTAGGGAAAAGCCAATGGGGAAAGAATTGGGGCCAGAGAACTTTTGAGTAGTAACTTGGAAATTCCTAACCTAGTCTAGATTTAGACGAAATTGGAGTTAGTGAGGTCTAGGGAAATCTGGTAACAAATAAGAGATCTAATTATGAATTTGATCACATGAGTATATAGCTAAGACATTAAGGAACCCGTACAACTTTACGAAATCAAATTTGGGCGAGTAGAGCACCCGAAACTGATCTTAGTGTGAACGGGTAATTTCTGAGTGTCATGGGTTGAAGGTGTGTTGTGAAATGGGAGTTTGAAACTCTTTAATTAACTCTCTGTCTCGGTGCAAGCCGCCAGGGCGGGATTATTCCCGCCAGGGCGAGGCCGTTGTAGCGGGATGAGGTCCGCCACAGCGGGACAGACGCGATTTAAGTCGAAATTAAATCCCAAAAATGTCATTATTCTGCAAGTTTCGACTTTGAGAGCTAAGGAACGAGCCCATGTGTTTTCTTGACAGCTTTTCACCATTCTTGAGGCTAAAGGTAAGGTTTTCACTCCCTGAATCCATTTTTCGATCCGTAGAACTTAGTTTCTTGGGTAATTATCGATGGGGAGGGTTTTTGATCTGAGATTTATGGTGGAAGAAACCCTAAACTGGGTATGGGGATCAAGGGTTTGGCCTAGGGTTGATGATTTCGATTATAAACGGGGTAATTAGGCTTCCTTTATTGATCCTTGCATTATATTGATTATTTGTAGACTAAGAACAAGCGGAAAGAATCCAGAAGGGGAAGAATAAAGTTTCTTAGGGGATTCAAGCTTTGTTCGAGGTAGGTGATGGTTGTGATTTTAATGTTTGTGTGATACATGTTAGTAATTGCTTCATTGTATTGCATGTATGTATTCGAAGGTTGCATTACTGATCACACCTAATATAAATGAGTATGAAGGAATAACTATATGCCATGAATCACCTCTTGATTGTATGATTATGAGAATGTACATTGTGATTATGATTGTGGTATGTTTGTTGGATCGGGTATCACAATCCGACACACTAAATGGGATCGGATGTCACGTACCGACATACTTATTGGATCGGATGTCACGTACCAACATAAAATTGAAACGGGTGTCACGATTAGACACACTAACTTGGAATGGGTGCCACGATCCGGTACATTAACAGTTTGGGTACGAGTTCCATGAGAGGACCGTTAAATTGGGTTCCATGAGATGACCATTGACTTGTTATATGCATGTGTATTATTGAAAAAGGTGGAATTGTACATTGACCCTGAAATGATATTGGTATTGTATATATTCGGTATATGCTTATTTACTGTGTTGTGACTACTTGCTTATATTGCACTTATTGGGATAGCCGCGTGATCGTACCAGTACACTATGGTTGTGTACTGATACTGCACTTGCTATTTCTTTGTTGAGTATATGACATCTTCAAGAGGCTACTGACAGACCTCATTTAGAAGATCAGTGATCGTCATCGAATTCAAGGGTGAGCCAGTTCTTTCGGGCTGCCTTGAGTTCTCTTTCTGTTAGTCCATCTTATTAGGACTCAGAATATTTGTTTAAGGTTTTTGTTTAGTTTCGGGGTTGTACCCCTTGTTCTTATACTTGTCATTAGTAGAGTTTTCATACAATGACTTTTAGGTTCTAGAGGTTGTTCTTCTGCATTAGTTTGGATAGTTTATTTAAGCCTTTGGAGTTTATGGGAACTCTATATAATTTCTACGTTTAAACCTACTTTCGTATCTTTAAATGTGTAGTATTTTGGTTAAGGATGCTTAGTTGGATTGTGGTAACGGTTCTCCCACCGGAGGGTTAGTGTGGGTGCCAATCACGACAGTCTGGGTCGTGACAAAGTTGGTATCAGAGCCTTAGGTTCGTTGATCTCATTGTACCAAAATGAGTCTAGTAGAGTCTTGCGGAACGGTACGAAGACGTCCGTACTTTTCTTCGAGAGGCTATAGGACTTTAGGAAAAACTCACTTCTTTCTACTCCTTCGTGCTATGACTTGAATCCAGTTGGTATCTGGGTGATACAAATTGGTATCTTCCTCCTTCATTCTATGGTCCGAACTAGAGCAACAAAAGTGGTAACACCATCACTAGCAAGAGAGGATGTGTATAGATTACCGACAGTGAATAAGATCACCATTCGGAAAAAGTATCCACTGCCTTGGATAGATGATCTTGTGACCTGTTGCAGGGTGCATCAGTTTTCTCTAAGATTGATCTAAGGTTTGGCTATCATTAGTTAAAGATTAGGCCTGAGGATATATCAAAAACGACATTTAGGATCCGCCATGGGCACTATGAGTTTCTAGTTATGTCGTATGGGTTGACAAATGCGCCTGCAACTTTCGTGAGTTTGATGAATGGTGTGTTCAAACCATTTCTTAATTCGTTTGTTATAGTATTTACTGATGGCATTTTAGTTTATTCTAAGAGTGAGGAGGAACATATTGACCATCTTCGTATAGTTTTGAGTATCCTTGGGAGACAAAAATAGTATGCTAAATTTTCTAAGTGTGAGTTTTGGTTGACTTCGGTTGCCTTTTAAGGGCATGTAGTTTCAAGGGTAGGGATAATGGTGGATCCCCAAAAGATTGAACTAGTCAGGTATTGGGTCCGACCTAGTTCTGTGATTAAGGTTAGATTTGCAGATTCCAGTTTATTGGTGACAACATTTAAGAAGTTTTGGTAAGGGACGGGTAGATAATGAACACCATTACTTGGGGAGATGCATTTAGTATTGTTGTCATAACATGTATGGGTTGTTTAGCGAATGATGAAATTAAACTATGCCAAATGAGGTTAGAAGTTATACTATGATTTCATGGATTGATTGTATATCAAGGAGGGTCAGGATACCACTGCTCCACTGACAACGATGTTTACTGGGTTATGTTATTAAGTGTATTAACATTGTGGAGAACCTGGGCATATGAGGAGGAAATCAGCTAGGCCATGGAGGCCAGGGAAATGGTAATGCAGGTAGAGAAGTAGTGCAGCCAGGCAAGGAGATTGCCCATCAAGAGGACATGGCTCAGTTTTATTCCTTTTCGGGTAAGACTGAGGCTGAGGTGTCTAATGCAGTGGTCACAGGTACTATGTTTGTTTGTGACCAGATGGCTAATGTGTTGTTTAATCCGAGTTCTACTTATTCTTATCTGTTCGTTCAGTTTGCCTTGGGATTTGATATGATATGTGATGTACTTGATGCCCCCATCCATGTTTCTACCCCAGTTGAAGAGTTAGTCATAGTCACCCTTGTATATCGTGTTTGTCCTGTTGTGTGTATGGATTTTCAGACTTGGGCTGATTTGGTTATGTTGGATGTAACCGACTTGATATAATCTTAGGCATGACTTGGTTGTCCCCCTATTATGCTGTGCTTAATTGTAATGCTAAGTCGGTAACTCTAGAGATCTCGGATAGGGAAAGGTTAGAGTGGGAAGGGGGTACAAGCCTAAGTCAGCTAAGGTCGTATCTTTCGTGTAGGGTAGGAAACTGGTGGGGCAGGGTTATTTGTCTTATTTGGCCATATTCGGGATTTTGAGGTTGAGTCTCCCTCTATTGAGTCTATTCCTGTAGTGTCTGAATTTAGAAGAGTGTTTCCTACTGATTTGCCTTGTATGCCTCCGGATAGAGATATAGATTTTTGCATTGATTTGGAAACTGGCCCTCGCCCTATCTCCATTCCTCCTTATCGCATGGCTCTGGCAGAATTGAGAGAGCTTAAAGCTCAAATTCAAGAGCTTCTTGATAAAGGTTTTATCGTCCTAGTGTTTCCATATGGGGTGCTCCTGTCTTGTTTGTTAAGAAGAAGGATGGTGGTGTGAGGACTGATGACTTTATCTTAAGCCATAAAGGAGTGGATTGATACCGGAATGACAAGCTTATGGATAAAGAAAGTCCCAATGAGTATACTTGGATCAATGCAATTGAAGATGGTAGTAAGAAAGTGCGTCTAAATTGGGTTAGTCCTTTGAATTTGATGAGTATACCTGAGTTTGAGGTGTCATGTCGATGAAAAGGTTGACTTCGTAGCGATAGCCAGCGCTAACTGAGCATAATGGTAATAACAGTTCGTGATGGATTGTGAGGGGATGCAACTATATAATAAGATTTTTGGTTAAGCGAATTTTATATAGTAATTACGACTTGCGAGTATCTAAGGTTTTGATTTTCTAATATTTTGTGAGTAACGTGGTTGTATGGAAAGTTTTAAGAGATGGTGGCATACCACTCGAATAGAATTTAAAAGAGCTAGAGTCATAATGAAGGAAAAATAGTGGGATGTAGTACAACATTTAGAGTGAGGCGAGTGCAAGAATATTTTATTGATTGCAAGGCCTAAAGAGATATCTTCAGAGGGGTAGATAATTGGGTTCAGAGATGCATGATTTTATTCGTTTTGCTGTGACTGGGGTAATAGTGTCACAAGTCCGTCAGATTGGTTAAAAACTATTGGAAAAGATGTGAGAAATGAAGGTACATACATTAGCTCGAGTGTGATGATAAGTGCTTGTTTTGTTTTGATTTTAGTAATGAGTACAATTGAATTGTTAGCGAAAGATATTGTGAGATCGATGGAGATGCGAAGATCCATGAATTCGTAAAAATCTTTGAGGTATAAGCTAATGTTGATAGATAAGGGGATTGTGTTATACGGTTGAATTTACAATTCAGATTTTTTTTTATTGAAAGTCTACATTCGTGGTGATATATTTTGTCAAGGTATAAATTTGCAAGGTGAGAAATGATCAATTGTATCAGGTATTGAGCATTTGAAAGGACTTACACCTGGGTTGAGTCGTAGAGTTGATTACTGTTGATTGTTAAAGTACCTAAGAAAGGTTTTCATTTAAAAAGTGTTGGTTTAAAGTAAGGTAAATGGTCAGAGTGGTTATGATGGTTGTTAGTATTGAGAGTGTGGGCTTCAGTGGAAGCATGTGAAGAGTATGTGGATTCAGGTGAATGGAATTGACCAATATCGACTCTTCAGAGGAAAACCTTTAGTGTTATTCAATATTTATTCCGTAAAATTTTTATGTGACCATCTGTTTCATTTTGTACATGGTTGTGAGTATGATTCAGTAGCTATGCTCACGTGTGTTTTTACTTTTGTGGGTGGATCCCTTAGTGGTGGATCAAGTGTACCGATCCTGCGATGTTCTCTTGGTTGAGTGGGATGATTTGGTTATTTCAGATGACATATTTGGTGTTGTCTTGGAGTTGTTAAAGTATTTCAGTAGTTCTACATGTACCATCTTGATTATGAGAATTCATAGAAGAGCTACCATGCGTAATTATGGTTGTCCGACAATCTTAATATTCATCTAGTCGTCGAGGTAATGTATCGATTATGTGTGGTTGAATGTGGGGATCATTTGGGTCCAGTTCTACTGTTCTTAAGAGGTAATCAACAATTACTAAATCTAGCTTTTCGATAGTGTTGTTAGAGGGTTTGCATGCTTGGACATATCTCTCGATGAGTATCTGATGTCTAAAGATCAATATTTTATAAATTAAGCTCATGGGAATTTGGGTTGTGAGATGGAGATGTTGATAAGAACTATGACTGTTTGAGTAGTATGAGTGTGTGTTGGTTGGTCCAGGTCCACCTCTAATTGTAGGGAGTGTTGATTAGAATTTCATCTTGCTTATGTGAGAAAGGATTAGTCCTGATGATTGTGTCAAGGTCCTTAATAACATGTGGCAGACGTGTGTACGATCAACATTGGTGGTTATTGAGAATAGCTTTTAAAGTTAGTTAAGTTTATGTACAATAATATTTATCATCTAGTATTGAGATGACTTCATTGATGCACTGTATGGGACGGGATGTATGTCTCCCAGTGGTTGGTTTGATGTATTTGAGGTGGGACCTTTTGATGAGAATCATTAGGGAATGTTAAATTTATTCGGGAGATGTTCTAGCAGCTCAGAACAGGCATAAAGAGTATGCAGATCGGAAGGTCAGATATTTGGAGGTTATGAGGAGAAGCTACTGGAGAGACCAAGAAGGACATCCGAGAAAAGTATCCCCAGCTATTGGATGAATCAGATACTACTCTACCCTTACTTTAGCCAGTCTTTCCTAGTTGATCACTCGAGGATGAGTGATGGGTAAATTGGTATCTATTGTAACGACCAGATTCCGCCGTTAGGGAAAAGCCAATGGGGAAAGAATTGGGGCCAGAAAACTTTTGAGTAGTAACTTGGAAATTTCTAACCTAGTCCAGATTTATACGAAATTGGAGTCAGTGAGGTCTAGGGAAATCTGGTAACGAATGAGAGATCTAATTATGAATTTTATCACATGAGTAGATAGATAAGACGTTAAGGAACCCGTACGACTTTACGAAATTGAATTCAGGCGAGTAGAACTCCCGAAACTGATCTTAGCGTGAACGGGTAATTTCTGAGTGTCATGGATTGAAGGTGTGTTGTGAAATGGGGGTTTGAAACTCTTTAATTAACTCTCTATCTCCGTACAAGCCGCCAGGGCGGGGCCGCTGTAGCGGGATGAGGTCTGCCACAGCGGGACAGACGCGACTTAAGTCAGAATTAAACCCCAAAAACATCATTATTATTCAAGTTTCGACTTTGAGAGCTAAGGAACAATCCCAGGTGTTTTCTTGACAACTTTTCACCATTCTTGAGGATAAAGGTAAGGTTTTCACTCCCTGAATCCATTTTTCAATCCGTAGAACTTAGTTTCTTGGGTAATTATCGATGGGGAAGGGTTTTGATCTGAGATTTATGGTAAAAAAAAACCCTAAACTGGGTATGGGGATAAAGGGTTTGGCCTAGGGTTGATGATTTCGATTATAAACTGGGTAATTAGGCTTCGTTTATTGGTCCTTGCGTTATATTTATTGTTTGTAGACCAAGAACAAATGGAAAGAATCCGAAAGGGGAAGAATCAAGTTTCTTAGGGGATTCAAGCTTTGTTCGAGGTAGGTGATGGTTGTGATTTCATGATTGTGTGATATATGTTAGTAATTGCTTCATTGTATTGCATGTATGTATGCGAATGTTGAATTATTGATCACACCTAATGTAAATGAGTATGAACGAATAACTATATGCCATGAATCACCTCTTGATTGTATGATTATGAGAATGTACATTGTGATTGTGATTGTGGTATGCTGATTGGATCGGGTGTCACGATCCGACACACTAACTAGGATCGGATGTCACGTACCGACATACATATTGGATCGGATGTCACGTACTGGCATAAAATTTGAATGGGTGTCACGATCTGATACACTAACTTGGAACGGGTGCCCCGATATGGTACACTAACAGTTTAGGTATGGGTTCCATGAGAGGACCGCTGAATTGGGTTCCATGAGAGGACCATTGACTTGTTATATGCATGTGTATTTTTGATAAAGGTGGAATTGTATATTGACCCTGAAATGATATTTGTATTGTATATATTCGGTATATGACTATTTACTGTGTTGTGACTACTTGCTTACATTGCACTTATTAGGATAGCCGCATGATCCTATAATACACTTGTTCTTTCTTTGTTGAGTACAGGGCATCTTCAAGCGGCTACTGAGAGACCTCGTTTAGAAGATCAGTGATCGTCATCGAATTCAAGGGTGAGCCAGTTCTTCCGGGCTGCCTTGAGTTCTCTTTCTGTTAGTCCATCTTATTCAGACTCAGACTATTTGTTTAAGGTGTTTGTTTAGTTTCGGGGTTGTACCCTTTGTTCTTAGACTTGTCGTTAGTAGAGTTTTGGTATAATGAATTTTAGGTTCTAGGGGTTGTTCTTCCGCATTAGTTTTGCTAGTTTATTTAAACCTTTGGAGTTTATGGGAACTCTATATAATTTCTACATTTAAACCTGCTTCCGTATCTTTAAATGTTTAGTATTTTTGTTAAGGCTGCTTAGTTGGGTTGTAGTAATGGTTCTCCCTCCAGAGGGTTAGTGTGGGTGCCAATCCCGACGGTCTGGGTCGTGACATGTTATGACCACAAGGAACATAGAAATCCAAGATTTACAAGACGTATGTGTGAAATCTAAGAAAAATTGATGTTTAAATCACAAATGAGGTAACAAACTTCATATCAATTGAATCTCATATATTTGAAATCATACAAATTATTTATATAAAGGATCAAAGATTTCAAGTTCTACACATAATTTTTAGAGATGTTACCTTTGTAGTCATAAGACTTTAGAAAATCAATGATATTTGTCACAAAGTCTTGGTCATTATCAACCAACAAGACATGAATTGTCTTTATCAGACCAAAAAAGGGAGTTTCCATTGAATTGATTTTTCCTTCAATTGTATGAGCATTTTTCTTTTCGCCTATAACAAGGAGGAGGTACAAGAAAAAAAAAATTCTCACATAAAAGACTGAATTTATAAAGAAACACTTACTCTTTTTGTAGGTGCTTTATATAGTATCTCTACGGACTAGTGAACATTTTATTTATGATACAAATAATTTTTACTTTACCTATTTTTTTATTTATTTCTTGAATCAAGACCAAGTAATAAAATTACACTCTACTTGTTTAGTATGGCGGGCAATGATTTCTTGATAAAATCATTTTCCAGTATTTTCTAGTTAAAAGTATTTTGCCTAGAAACATTTTAAGTTAGAAGGAAAAATGACTTCTATCACTATGACATCCGAGCGAGTGTTCTCTTTCATTGAAAAAGTATAATAAATATTTTCTTACCTTTTATTTACCGTTTCAAACCAATACTTATATATCATTTTCAACCATTACCATTTATAAGCATCATAAAATGACTATCTCCTTATCATATCCTCAACATTTTATCATAACTTTCGTGGTCATTATATTTCTTTAGTATGATTTTAATATTTTAACCTCTTTTCGTAGCTTGTTTGTTGTTGTTATTGTGAATTTCTGAGATGGGTGGCGTGATTCCCAAGTTGTTCATGAGCGTATTGAGAGGTTTTTCTCCAATTTTGAGTTTTTCTGCTTAAATGGTAGTTTTGGCCAACATTCTTATTAAGTGGGCTCAAATGAGATTTTTGTCTGAGTCGTTAGCTCTGGGAATGTGATGTTTTGTCTAATACAACCTTTGGTTTGGGTCCCAAGGTTTTTCGTTTGATTTTAGATGTTTGGTTCTTTTCTTTTTCTTAGGTAGTATATTGATTTTGGTCTACATTTAATCAAAACAACATCCAATAGTTGTTTCAATGATTCAATTGAGTTTTAAATATCATTTCCAATTAGATTACATAAATGGTTTTAATTCATGAGACACCTAATGAGTTTGGGGCATTAAATTCAAATTTTGATCTGTGTTGGTGTCTAGTACACTACAAATGCGGTGTTTGGCTGTATTTGCAATAAAAACTGCATTTACGATATCTGAGTTGTGTTGGTAGACATATTTGGGTTATGTTGGCCGCTTTTGCAGTACTCGAGAGAGATTATATCAACTCTATTGTATTTTTAGAACTCATTACCACCATTATTAGAGCTCATTTTAAGGAGATTCTTCTCGATTATTGTTGCATACTTCAACATTTAGGTAAGTTCTCTGTCAGGCCCCAAGCCAACACCCTGGACGTAGACGAAACTTGAGAACGATTCCTGGCCCCAAGCGAACCCTTGGCCTGGCTCAACTCTCAGCGGAAGAGTTAATCAACAATAAATGAACTTCAAAAGTAAAGATTTAACTCAATGTCTCAAAATAGATACTGAGAATATATAAGAATATTCAACTAGACAGAAATAGGCAACTCAAGTCTTTAAAACATTTAACAAAGAAATGAAAAAGACTCATCAAAACACTACTATCTATGAAGCCTCTAATGACAATGATGGAAGTCGGGAGAAGACCCACGACATCCTAACAAAACTGAAAAGTAAAGGGGAATCCTCCGGAAGCAAGGAGGAAGCAACTTTGGAACTGCACGTGCTATCAACGGTGCGCCTGTTGATGACACTGAACTCCTGTATCTGCATCATAAAAGATGCAGGACAAATAGCGTCAGTACATACGAGCATGCAAGGGGAACTTTAAACCACAAATATAAGCTTGAACTAATAAAAAGGAAGAACGTACTCACCTCATCTCAACTCAACTCAACTCAAGGATACTCAAAGACACTCAAAGATACTCAAACTCAGAAGTAGTCAACTCAGTTCAATATAAAAGCAACAATAAATATGCATTATAAAGAAAGCTTTTAAAATAGTAGATAATAACTCAAGGTATTTAAAAATACAATAATAACTCTTTTACTTTTATTTGGGAAATTCTCTAATCGAAAACCATTACTATGAGCTATGTTATGATACAACGTCTCACCCACGCTGCCATAACTGTCCTATACCTTGGCGGAGTATCATACATCCTCAACTAAGTGGATCCACTAAGCTATGATAAAAAGCAATAAGGAATCATCTAAAAAGTATGACCCTTTACCCACGTTGGCATACATGGTTTATGAGAACTTTGAGTTTTATGAACTCGTTCCCATATCGGTGCTTAATACTACTCCCAATAATATAACTCATGCTCATTTGTTTAAAAACATTTCCTCATCCACAAACTTTGAGATTATTACTCAAAAGGTTCTCTTAAAAGAGATAGTGCTCAAAACTCCTCATAAACTCATTTGGAAATCGAAATTTCCTTTTATTTTAAATGTTTAAACATTAACTCTTGGGATTACTTAGTTCCCATATTTGCGTTTTGAAAAATGAAACTCAACTCTCCTCATCCTCATACTCAATAACTCAAGTCTTAAAAGAAGTTTTAAAATTTTGTAAAAGACTTCCCAGAAAGACTCGAAAGGCTCTCTCTGTCACACCCCGAGCCTACACCCTGGGAGCGACTGACACTCGAGAACCATTGCTGGCCCCAAGAGAACCCTTGGCCTGGCTTAACTCTTAGCGGAAGACTTACTCATAATTAGTATGAAATCAAAAGCACAACTTTACTAAATGTCTCAAAAGCAAACTCATCATATTTAGAAATAAACATTCAAACTGGCCTCAAGGGCAACTCAAGTCTAGAACATAAGAATTGAAATGAACAATACCCACGAACTAACGTCTATCTATCTATGAAACCTCTAATACTATGAGGGATTTCGGGACAAGAACCCCGATCATCCTAACAAACTGGAATGATAAAACATAATAAAGGGATCCTCCGGAAGCAAGGAGGCTCACCAAATAACTCTGGAACTCTACTGGATCAATGAAGTGCTGGATGCTGATCCTGGTTACCTGTATCTGCATCATAAATGATGCATGCCAACTGATGTCAGTACATGGAATGTACGAGCATGCGAGGGGAAATCTAAACATGACATAAGCTTGAACTGGAACTGAAGAAACAATTTACCTCTGCTCAACTTAACTCAACTCAGTTCAATATAAAGCAGTGATAAAGATGCAATATAAAGAAAAGCTTTTAAAACCATAGATAGAAACTCAATGTATTGAAAAAATACAATAACTGAGTTTGTATGCAAAAATACAAATAACTCTGTGGGATATTCTCTAATAAACAACCATCATAATGAGCTATGTGATGATACAACGTCTAGCCCACACTGCCAGAACTGTCATATACTTTGCCGGGGTATAGGACCTACTAACTAAGTGGATCCACTAGTTTATGCTAAAAATCAATAAGGAATCATCTAAAAAGTATGACCCTTTCTACCCACGTTGGCTACATTGTTTATGGGGGATGTGAGTTGTTCGAACTCTCCCCCATATCGGTGCTCAATACTAATCCCAAAATATACTTAGTTCATATGTTTTTAAGAAAACAATTACACTTCCTCAACTTTGAGATTATTACTCAAAAGGTTTTCTCTAAAAAGAGATAGTACTTAAAATTGCTCATGAACTCTTTTGGAAATCGGTGTATCCACTTTTTTCTTAAATGTAAAAACATTTCTCTTGGGAATACTTACTTCCCATATATCATTTTAAAGAAAATGAACTCAACTCTACTCTTCCTCAAACTCAAATGCTCAAGTCTTAAAATAAGTTTTAAAATGTTTACAAAAGACTTCTCAAAAGACTCGAAGAAACTCTCAAGACTTGACCGTTAGCCCTACCGTGAATTTGAATTTATGGATTCAAGGTTATGATTCATGTTATGAATGATTTCTAGATGTTTAGAAATAGTTTAGAGTAGTTAGAATCAATAGGGAATAAAGGTATACTTTAAAAGAACTCGAATGGGCTAAATGATGGAAAAAGGGTATGGGTAGGCGACACTGGCGCACTGCTGGCGCGGGGCGCCATCCCCTAAAGTTTAGAGACTCCTATTTGGCGCACCACGCTAGACCAGCTGGCGCATTTTGGGCGCGCCACGCCAACCTTCCCCCAGAACATTCCAACGAATTTATCTTCTTATTTTTTACCCTAATTCGTCTAGAATTGATTTATTTTCTCAAATTCTCCTTAGATTCAATTACCCAATACAAGTACACGAGAATCTACTAAAAAACAACTCTCAAACTTTATACGATTATCTCAAAAACTCATCAAACTCATTCTAATTCAAGAACGAAAGCAAAACATTAAGAACACTAATCAAGAACTCTAATCCTTAAACTTTGAGAATGAAATTGCACTAAAATAACATGGTTGGGGTGTGGGTGAACAAACCCAACACTATGAGAACTCACATACCTCTTAGGGATCAAACCATTGGCAAAAATCCACAACAAAACTACAAGAACTTGACGAACGCCTTGAATCTTCCCTCCTTTTTCCTCTTTTCGTTTCTTGAACTCTTTTCTAAAACCCTAGCATAAATTAGGATTGTGAAAACTAAACAGAATCAGCTTAGACCCCTAAATATAATCATAATTAGGTTTAAGCCGATGGGGTAAGGAAAAGAACAAAATAACTTTCATATTTTCGGGTAACTTTCCTTAATTAAACAACCTGACTTCAAACAGTCATATCTCCCTCTTACGAGCTCAAAAATAAGCAAACTCGGTGGCTTGGAAAGAGGATTCTAAGACCTTTTATTTGATATCTTATTGTCCACCTAACTCATCCTGTACTGAATGTTACAGTCATTTGAAGTTGACCCAAAACTCACATCTTAGACATAACTTGAAAATTTTCAGATTTTCGCTATTTCCTATTTGGTTCTTTCTATTTTTAGCTCTTTCAAATACCGAGGTGTTACACTCTCAAACTTGACTCTTATATTTTCTTGAATTTGAAATGTGAATTCAAGAGTTATAATTCATGATATAAAGGATCTCTTGATGATTAGATGTAGTTTAGGATACTTATAATCAGGAAAAGAGTGAAGATACTTTTTAAAAGAACTCAGATGGGACGAACAACGGAAAAGGATAGGGGGTAGGTGACCCTGGCGCACTGAGTGGCGCGGGGCGCTAGCTCCTAAACTACAGAGCACCATTTCTTGCGCACTGCTGGCGCGGCACGCCAGCCCCTCTGGCGTGTCGCCCCACGCCCCACCCAGAAAACCCGATGAATTTTCCTCTTCGATTTTTGGCCTTAATTCACCTAGAATCGAATGGTTTCTTCCAAACTATATTAGATTCGAACACCCAAGATAAGTACACAAAAATCTATTCAAAAACAACCCTCAAACTCATAACATTGATCTCAAGAACTCATCAAAACCTATCATTAAAGATTTAAGAACGAAACTTTAAGAAACTCATCAAGAACTTCAATACATGGATTGTCATGAATGAAATTAACTCAAGAAACTCATGATTGGTGTGAGGGTGAACGAACCCATCACTTTGAAAGCTTACATACCTCGTTAGGATCAAATCCTTGGCGAAATCCCTCGAAGATTACAAAAATCTTGAACAAACGCCTGAACTTCTCCCTTTTCCTACTCTTGAACTTCTCTCTAAAACCCTAAGCATATTTAGGAATTGTAAAACCTGTTCTAAGTCAGTTTAGACCCCTAAAATATTACTAAAAATGTTTAAATCTAATGAGGTAAGGAAAAGACAAAAATACTCCTCTTTAATTCGGATGAACTTTCCTTAATCGGACAGGCTAAATTCAAACGGGCATATCTCAAGCATTCAAACTCAGAATTTGAAAACTCGGTGGAGTTGGAAAGAGGAATCAAATACCATTCATTTGATACCTAATGGGCCACCTAACTAATCTTGTACTAAAAGTTATGGTCGTTTGAAGTTGACCCAAAACTCACAACTTTAGCATAACTTGGACAAATCTCAAATTGGTTCTTTCCAATTTAGTTCTTTCTAAAAGAAGCTCTTTCTAAGACCGAGGTGTTACATTCTATTTTCTTCGTTATTCGATAGTTAATTTTAGCTTTATTTCTCCATTTAATCCGTCATTTTTAGTTCATTCTATGTGGAATTTAGTTATCACAAAATTTCAATGATACTTGTTCAAAAGCCACTACATTTTCAAAATTACTAGTTGTCACTTGCTCGTTTTTCGATGATAACACATCAGGATAATTATTCTTTTGTGAATCAATTGAAAGATGATTGGTCGTAAAAGGGGGATGAGATCTTTTGTAGAACAACAATTCACCTGTCTTTTTATCCCTAACAACTACTAAAGGTGCCTCCATGATAGTTTTGTGTATTAAACTAGATCTATTTCGTGTGCCTATATATAGTACTGAAATTTGTGTTAACACAAGAAACCTAATTAATTTATTTTTATTTAAGTCTAAGCTTCAAGATTATTGTAATATAAGAATCTAGTCTTGATTTCACTTATGGTAAATTTGGAGCATGTTAATTATTATTGTCCATTTAATCTTCTTATTACACAATATTATTGTATTTTTGAAAATAGATTAATATAAAATTTAAGTATTTAAATTGGATACAAGCACAATATTTTGATATTGTTTATCTATATACTAGATTGGCCATAACCCGTGTTCAGCACGAGCCCAACATGTATGGTTTTACTATTGCTTTTTTACTTTAAACATTACAACTTAAATAATACAATTACAATTTATCAAATGTATTTGTACTAACATTGTCATGACCCGAGCCTACACCGTGGACGTGGCCGACACTCGAGAACCATTTTCTGGTCCCCAAGCGAACCCTCATCCTGGCTGACTACAAGTAGAAGACTAACTCAAGCATACAAAAGCTTAAAAACTGAAATAAATTTCATTGAACTCAAATACTCAACCATTTTAAAAGTCTATACAATACTCAGAATAAAAGTAAATACAGAAACTCCTCAACTTTATTTATCTATGAAGCCTCTACTATTACAGAAGGATATCGGGACAAGGCCCACGACATCTCAAACCTACTAACTGTAAGATAAAGGTGAAGTCCTCCGGAATATAAGGTGGCTCACCAAAGTTGATTGAATATCACATGACCTCAACGAAACACATGTTGATGATCCTGAATAGTTGTATCTGCATCATGAAATGATGCAGGCCAAATGGCTCAGTACATGGAATGTATGAGCATGGAAGGGGTATTCTAAAGCATTAACATAAGCTTGAACTCATGGAAAAGAAAGATACTTACCTCTTATCAACTCACTCAACTCAACTAAACTCAATGAAACATAATTCAACTCAATTCCGAGAAAATAGGGCTCAAATCAATAGTAAGATACTCAACTCAGTGAAACATAGTTCAACTCAACTCAATAGAAGGATACTCAATTCTGACTCAAGATACAGAACTCAAACTCAAGATACTTAGCAACAATAAAAGATGCAATATCTGTAAAGCTTTTAAAACAATAGGCAATAATTCAATTGTATGTAAAAATACAATAATAACTCAATTGTATGAAAATACAATAATAACTTTGTTTGTATATAAAAATAAAAAGTAACTCTGTGGGAGATTCTCTAACTGACAACCATCGATATGAGCTATGTGATGATAAATCATCTAGCCCACGATGCCAGAACTATCCTATACTTTGCCTGGGTATAGAACCTACTACTAAGTGGATCCACTAGTCTATGCTAAAAAGCATTAAAGGAATCATCTAAAAAGTATGACCCTTTCTACCCACGTTGGCTACATGGTTTATGGGGGCTGTGAGTTGTATGAACTCTCTCTCATATCAGTGCTCAATACTACTCCCAATATATACTAGATCATATGTTTTAAAGAAAACATAACTCTTTCTGTGGTTTGAGATTATTACTCAAAAATATTTCTCTTAAAAGAGATGGTACTCAAACTGCTCATAACTCTTTTGGAAATCTCAGTTTCCTCCTCTTTTAAATGTGAAAACATTTACTCTTGGGAATACTTAGTTCCCATATATTCATTTTGTAAAAAATGAACTCAACTTTACACTTTCTCAAACTCAAGTTCTCAAGTCTTAAAACAAGTTCAAAGTGATTGTAAAAGACTTCTCAAAATAGGGTTCATGCCGAATTATGGGCGTGAACGACTCAATTCAAGGTTTTCAATGACCATACATATAACTCAATACTCAGAACTCAACAATTTCAAAACTCAAGAACTCAATGATACTACTCATCTTCAAGAATACTCGACTCAGAGGGTTCATGCGGAATTATGGGCATGAAAAACTCAACTAAAGGACCTTCATGGGTAACATGTAGTAGTCCCATGATTAGGAACATAACCTCACAAGGATTAGGAACTCAATACTCATGACTTAGAACTTGAAGATACTACTCCTCTCAAAGATACTCAACTGATGGAGTTCATGCATAATTTATGGGCATCAACGACTCGAATCAAGGGTCTACATAACAATATGGAACCCATGTATATGACTCTTCTCATTCTCATACTTACTTCCTCAAAACTTAGATCGAATCGATAGTTGATCTCAAAGGATTCACGATTTAACTAAAAGTCTTTCTGGAACTGTACTCTTAAATCTTTCTTGAATTTGAATTATAAATTCAAGAGTTACGTTTCATACTATGAAGGATCTCGATGATAATGTAGACTCATGAAAACATTCTCCTCATTCTCATACTCACTTACTCAAGTCTTGATACAAGTTAGTAGAAGTTGTAAAAGACTCATCAAAAGGGCTCAAAGAAACTTTCCCAAAATGTTCGGAAGAACTCTTAAGACTTAACTCTTAGCTCTACCTTGAATTGAAATTATGAATTCAAGGTTATGATTTATGATAAGAAGGATATCGTGATGATTAAATGAGTCTTAGATAGTTAATAATGAGAAACGGTTGAAAAATACTGTCTGAGGAGAAAGTCTGCGACGCTGAGATGAATTATAATATTTGGTCGCGAAATTATTTTTGAAACTGTGGAGTCCGCATTCTCTCTGCGACGCGGAGAGGGAAAACTCAATCTGAGGAATAGGTCCGCTACGCGGACTTGGTACCTTATTTTCTGCTCGATCTTTTCTTACTCATTTTTCAACCCTAATTCACCTAGAATCGAATGGTTTCTTTTCCAATCGCTTAGATTCAAATACTCAACTTATGTACACGATAATCTACACCAAACCACTCTAAAATTGCTAACTTGTATCTCAAGAACTCATCAAACCCATCCTAATTCAAGAACGAAAATAACACTTTCAAGAAACAAATCAAGAAAACAAATTCTTCAATTTCAAGAACGAAACTTCGCTGAAAATAACATGATTGGCGTGTGGGTGAACGAACCCAACACTATGAGAAACTCAAATACCTCAAAGAACTAGGTTCTTGGTGAAATCTTGAATTTCTTGAATGAACGCTTGAAACTTTGACCTTTTTCTTCTCTTTTCTCTTCTTGAACTTTCTTCTAAAACCCAAGCGTAATTAGGATTTTTGAAAATTGAACCAAATCAGTTTAGACCCCTAAATATTACCATATTTCATTTTAATCTGATTGGGTAACGAAAAGAAAAAAATACCCCTCATATTTTTGGGTAACTTTCTTTAAATGGACAATCTGACTTCAAAAGGGCATATCTCCCTCATACGAGCTTGAAACTTATCAAACTAGGTGGCATTTGAAAGATAATCCAAAAACCTTTCATTTGATATCTTATGGGCCACCTAACTCATCTTGTACTGAAAGTTATGGTCATTTGAAGTTGACCCAAAACATAAAAGAACTTACGTATGACTTGAATGAATTCTCCTTAGTTATTCTTGGGACTCAAGGTGCTATATCTAGTGACCTTAACACTTAAGAAAATTTTAAATTCCTCGGAAAAATCCTACTAACAATGAAGGATGGTTCGAGTCTTAGTTCCAAAATTTTCCGGGGTATTACAAACATGAATGCGACATTTTCATTTATTGTGAAAAAGAGAAGCTCCCATGTACTTGTGAGAAAGAGAAGCTTCAATCTTACGTCAAAGATAGAGAAAATAAAACACTGATTCATACTCAAGTTTAAATAGACAATGATAACCAATAGGCTAGGTACAACACGTGCATAATTGGGTACTTTTATTTATTATAAAAAAAAAATGCATAAGACCGCCCCATGAATTGTACATTATATGGATATATGAACTTCATATTATTGAATGTGTTATTACATTCTCTCCGCTCTGATATAGACCTTAGTACTCAACACTATCCCTCAACCCAAATATTCAGCACCTAACTGTCCCTCTTTCTTAGGTAAGAAAAGATCTTTCGAAAATAGAATCAAGATCAGAAAGTGCCAGAACTAATGTAAACAAGATCCTCTACAAGGAGAGTGATATCTTGTTGTATTCTTCACGTTGTGGAACCCTATAAGATCAACAAATTTACTGCATAAATAAATCAGTATTTGTGAATTAGAAAAAACAAAGATCTTTAAATTAATGAAAGAAGATAACTTGCAAATATTAATTTATTTTAAGTTTAGAGGTGAAAAATTGAATTAGAAAATAATTTTTACAATACATAAATATGATTAAGATGACAAAAGTTTTCTTAAGTTTTAGCGCCATCTTCCTTAACAGTATCCTAAAATTGAATGTATAAGGAATAAAGGAAAAGTTGGAAAATTCAATAGAAGAAAATAAGAAAGAGAACTCCAGAGACCTTCTGAAGCTTCCAAGTAACGAGAACGAATCTTTCTCTTTGGAGTCATAAGTGATGCTAATGGTGGGTTTCTCAGATTGAGGGTACCCGTGTTTTGCTAGAAAACAAGGTGCCAATAAACGTTTAAACGGGTAAAGAACAAAGAAATCAATGCTTAGTAATTATTTTTGTGAATAAATCTAGAGGCTCACGTTTGGCTTTCTTCCTCAAGTGGCTGAACAATTGCAATTTAAGAGAAGTTTAGAAGTTCAACTGTCTCTGTTAAACCATTTAAAAGATTTATGGACCCTAAATATCACTTTATCTAGAACAAATTTCACGACACCATCCACTATAATAAGTAATGAAGTTAAGACTGTGTGATGTCCCCCGAACTAAACAGTAAATTAATTTATTATATTTCAAAAAAAAAAAACAGGAATCTACATCTACACTACAGATACAAATACATTGGCTCACCCTTCACACCTAGAAAGGAATCATATTCTTTGTAATCACAATCTAATTTTCTCGATAGTCTGTTCCTGTTGCTGGTCTTTGTTACCTTGTTATTGTCCAATCAAGGTATTGTTCCTCTTTTCTTCAACTAATCAATCTATATTTTGTGTAAAAGTTATTCACAAGTTTATGTATAGCCTCATACCGTCTTCTTATTGCTTCTTTTGTAAATGCCACTAACATTCAACTTTTTTTTTATGAATTTCAGCTCGGAAGAGATGGTGTCACATTCATTCCTCGCTCTTTTCAATACAATGTTTATCTTGTCAGCCTATGCCCTGGTCTCAAAGACCTGAATTGACGTTTCTGGATCATCTGCCAGATATGTTGCCAAGCAACTTAAGGTAAATGAACTTGTTTCTTTTGTTGTGTGAACTTTCAGTCTCCTATTCTATTCCATGAGTCATGAACTTTATGGAAAAAATTTCTCCTATCCTTCTGTCATGTCTAACTTGGAAATCAACCTCTTTGCCAAGACGAAGAGCAAGCTCAAATGTCACTGAATCTTGTTTACCAACAAGTCATTTCTATTTCAAAAATTACATCAGGAACTTCAGTAAGTTTCACAAATATCTAGACTTGCTCAATTTACTGAAGAAATAGAGTTAGATATACAAAAAAAATTGGCACTAAGTCATTATAACTACCATTATATTATCTGGCATTTTAGAATTACATGCTAATCAAATTATAATAAGAATATGATATTGGGATATATTATAAAAAATGATCTAGTAAAATGAACATTTTGGCCTTCGTTATTTTCATCGATTGATATCTGCCCTTAAAAAATTAACTCAAAAAGTAATAATGCATAAACTATCTTAAGTCACAAAAATCAACACTTTTACCTCTTCTATTTGGATATCATAAAACAGAAGATGTAGACTCACCACTAAAGAATAAAGTCGCTCAATTTTAGTCAAGTAACTATTGTCTAAATCAGAAATACCAAATTTTGAACATGAAAGAATGCTTCCTCATCAGATTTCGTTAACTATAATAGATTATTAACTCCACTTATATTCGAGAGCATAGCCAATTTTATGTCTAAATGTGGTAATTGTCGTAGATTAATAGTGAGGGTAAAATAATAACATTATAATCAATTATTTTAGTAACTATTTCTTTGATGTTCTCTTAGGTATGTGCTATGATATACCGTGAGTTTACGATTTTTTGATGCATTTCACTTCGAGTTTGTGTGAGTCTTGGGCTGTTTGTTATTAGATATGATGGGTTTTTATGTAATCTTTGCAGGAAATAGGTTCGAAAGCAGTTGAGAGTTAAAAGACCTGAAGTGACAGTAGTAGCAGTCGACGGAGCCAACCACGGACCATCATTCCAGTGACGGGCCATAGGTGAATAATTGTGGATGTGAGTTCAAGGAAGTCTGGCCAAGTGTGGAACCACGGAGGCAAATGACGTCCCATAGAGTGAATGACTGACCGTCCTGCACGACTGTCGTTTTGATCAAAAAGTGAACTTCCAGTACTTGAACCACGGAGGAATAGGACTGACCGTAGTCCAATCCACGAACCGTAGGTGGCTACCACCGTTTGAAGAATCTCAAATATCTACCAAGTGCTAACCCACGGAGGTGAACCACGGACAATAGGTTGATCCACCGTCCGTAGGTCTTGTCGTCTGTCAAAACCGCATCTGAGCCAAATTTTCCTTATTTCCTTTTCCTACTTTGTTTAGGATTTAGCTATTATAAATACTAGTTGTAATTTCCATTTTTGGGGTGAGACCTTATTGGAGACTATTGTTTTTCTCTTTTTGAATTATTTTGCAAACACTTTAGCAATTTAATTCTTGAAGATTGTTTATGCAATTTGCTTTTGATTTTCAATTCAAGATTTCGGTATTCATCTACTTTAGTTGTAAGTTCATGATTCTTCTTATTAACAACATTATGAATTGTGAATTCTCAAGCCTGAGTTGCTAAATCCACAACTAGGGTTGTGGGAACAATGATCAATTAACAATGTATGAATAATGAATAAGTAATTCTTGAATAGTGTTTATGCATGTATTGTTAATCCTTTCGTTTTGAAGTCTTTTTAACGTAGGCCAACGTTAGAATAAACCTCGTTCCTACTTGGCTTACCAAGGGGGTAATGAATGAGAAAGGATTAAACAACGGAGGATTAAACAACAGAGATTTAGTTAAGGATTTGCTGCTACCTAATAGCATGACTTTAATCAGTTGACATGAGGGTTAATACCCAACTCAATTGACATGAGGGCTAATCCGGGGTAAAGGTAAGGGTTAGTAAAGTTTACACCCGTAGACTTACCAAGTTGCAAGGTGTCATTCCCTACTTGGAGGACTAATCACTTAGGGATATCCAACTTATCAACCTTACATGTCAAACACTAGGATAGAGTTACTATTATTAGGAATACTGCGTTAAGTTCTTATGGGGAACACGTATACCCTAGTTTTCATCTCATCTTGATATCTCAAACTGTAAATCTTCTTTACTTGTTACTTAATAATTCAAATCAACAATCTGTTATTTTATTTACAAATCCCCCCTTTTGATACTTTTCTCAGAAATAGTTTGACTAAACGGAGATAATCGTGAGTTAGGCTTAAGTCTAAAACATATTCCTTGTGAGATCGACCCTAACTTAAAAGTTAGGTTCTTTATTTGTCAATGACCGCTTATACTTCTTTCGGGAGGTGTAATTTGGGCATATCAAATTTTGGCGCCGCTGCCGGCGAATATGGCTTTTAGATTAAACTAACTACATTATTGAACATTAGTCAAGCATTTCCTGATTTTACATTTTATTTTTATTTTTTTTCTACAGGTCTCAACTCTAGTGTATGCCAAGTACACTGAGTCAAGAAAATCCCCTGACGCCTTACGATCCAGAATTAAGGAGAACTTTGAGAAGAATTATTGGAAGAGGCATAAATCTCAAGGTACACGATGATCCCATCTTAGAGGGTCAAGGGGATGGAGCTGGTTATCGACCTCCTGGAGTTGTGAATGTGCCCACTCAGGTTCAGGGTGGTCATCTAATCGAAAATGCAGAATAGGTACAAAACCAGCCAGCATCGAGGGTTCGTGATAACTACAGGGTTGACTATGACTCGGTTGGATCAACTGGTGCTATTGTTCTCCCTCCACTACCTCAGGGACATTCGTTTGTGTTTGTCACGACCCAGGGGTACTCCCTAGATGGAACAAGGAGTACAAGACCCCGAGAGGCCTCATACAAGCCCCTTAGCATATCATCACATAAAGTAGTAGAAATGAACGGATATTAAAAACATTTTTCATAACATCAAAGTCTTTTATAATTCGAAGCGGAAGTCTAAAACACTTGTCTCAAACCATCTAAAACATGAATATCTTTGGGACGCAGCCCATACAATAGTTCTAAACATAAAATAAAAGACATAAGAACATGGTGGCTATCTCCTCGAATGCTATGAGGACTCACCAAACTTCAATCATTGCTTCTACTAAGATTCTAGCCACGGGGATGAAAGTCATAAACATAGTCAATACTTAGATCATCATAATGTAAGAGGAACACTTCAAATGTAACCTCAAAGCATACTCAATCAAGGCATGGATAAGACCTCATAAATCTCACCCATGCTAAGTAGACCACCTTGGGCCATCATTTATGTTCATCATCTTTCATTCTCATCTTTAGCTTATCTTTCATAGACAAGGAGGATCACTTCTAGTCATACATTTCATAGAAGGCCGTTCAAGCTACAATCCAAACAACTCAATCTTCATAGCATAACTCACATGATTCTTTCTTTACTTTTCAAGACAAAGGGATTCACCTCTATGCCCATTATTAAGGAAAATGGGGATTCACCTCTTGCCTTAATAAGGAACCATAGGTATTCGCCTCCATGTTCATTTTAAGGAATCATAGGTATTCGCCTCCATGTCCCAATATGTTATGATATAGGTATTCGCCTCCACTTCATTTTATAAGGATCATAGGTATTCGCCTCCATGTCCCAATATGTTATGATATAGGTATTCGCCTCCACTTCATTTTATAAGGATCATAGGTATTCGCCTCCATGTCCTTGGTATAAAGGCTAATGGGTATTCACCTTTTGCCTTACTTTAGAAGTTATATATATAGAGGGTAATCACCACACACTTCTCATCTCATGATATGGGTAATCACCTAATGTTTATTAACTTAGGAATATGGGAAATCACCTCACATCCATCTCATATGAAGGTCTTGGGGAATCACCTCGAGCCTCCTCTCATCTCATAGTCCTTGGATAAAGATTCATTTTAGGTGAGCAAACCTTTTAACCTAGAATCATTCTATGTGTGAAAAACATTCACATTATGTTCATTATGTGTTCATGAGAAGAGTCTTTCAATGAACAAAACAAAAATAGCATAGTCATTGACACTTCACTCTCAACGTATTCCTAAAGCATTTAGATAGATTCATAAAGAAACATGCTTAATCTCTTACTTTGCCTTTTCAAGGTTCAAAGCCTACTTTAAATAAACACACCTAGAACTCAAGCATTAGACATGGATTTCATTACAATTCATGCGAATCCTATCACTTCATGCATTCAAACATTCATAAGGTAGATTATGTGGGTAAAGTCCTTCCAGAACAATTCTATCTAGTAGTCTACCATTATCATAGAAGCTTCACTCTCAAAGCCTTAACATTCATAATTCATCATGTAAGCTTTACTCTAAAAGCCCTAATACTCATTAGTCATCACTCATGCTTTAGTCTCAAAGCAATACCTCTCATACTCATCATACATGCCTAGATCTTAAGACAAGTCTAATCATAATATCTCATACATCCTTCACCCTTAAGCAATTCTAGTCATAATTCATCATATAGCCCGAATCTCAATCACTACTAATCATAAATCATCATGTATACTTTAATCTCATTCAATTCATGTATTTATACCCTAATCTCAAGCAATCTATAATTCATATCATCAATCCTAGAAGATTTCTCTAAATCCTCAATTTTCCCCTTCAAGGCACAAAACCCACATACTTCAATTTCATCCTTCTAGACATGGGTTAGGAATGAATACAAGTAATTTCATCCTAAAAACATGATTTACTAACAATTCAATAATAATCAATCATTATCCACTCAATGGAATCTATATTCATCATAACCCACAACATTGGAAGAAATCCTAACTAGAATTGGGGAAAACTAGGGAACTCCATGGATGAAAGAAGTCCATGGATGAAGAGCTATCATACCTTGATTACAAAGCCCTCAAAATCTTGAAGATTGGAGACTTGACTTGACCTAGCTTGCACTTTCTTCTTCTTCTTCAACTTCTAGAGAGAGAAATATTTGAGAGGATGAACATTGGGATTCTTTTGGGGTTTTGGAAATAATGTCTTGAATGGTGAGTTTAAAGGGTTAAAATCACGTATATAGGTGTACTAAGTCTAGGAAAAATGACCTCACTTAATGCCCACTTAAATAGGAATTTCCCAAAAAGCCCTTAATTAGGCAGCCTAGTGCCAGGCTTCACGGCAGGCTCCACGAGCCTTGGTCCTCACCACTGGACGTGGTCCTGCTCGTGGTCCTTGGTCCAGTGGCTAGGCCACCAAGTCTTGGCCTCCAAGAAGTGAAGGCATCTCCACGAGCCTTCCCACGAGTCGTGGTCTTCACCACTGGCCGTGAACTGGCTCGTGAAGGTGAGCCATCTTGGGCAGCCTCAAGGTAGCTACTGCCGTAGCCACCACGAACCACTCCACGAGCCGTGGTCATCACCACAGGCCGTGGTGGTGGTCGTGAAGATGGGCAGTGCCTTGGCAATCTTGGGGCAGCCTTGGCCCTTGGCCCTTTGCCTTGGCTCTTGTCCCTTTTCCTTAGCTCTTGTTGCCCTCATACTTAGCCCTAGTTTGCCTACTAGACTACGGGGTGTTACAGTGGTTACCAGCAGACTTATGCAAATGCTTAGAACAAGAGGGTTGTTCGCTGGGTTACCTTCAGAAGATCCATATGCTCACATGGATAAATTCACAAGTGTCTGTACGAGTAGTGTGGGATGAGCGGACTTGGATATGAACATTATAGGTTTGATAGTATTCCCACTTTCGTTGACTGGAGATAATGTTGTGTGGTTTTTTTAAGATTCCATACAATTCAATATATACATGGGACCAACAACAAAAGGTGTTCATGGCGAGGTATTTTCCGGTGTCTAAGAAGTTGAATCTCAAAGATAAACTAAATAACTTCATGACACTACCTGGAGAGTCAGTAAGAAATTCATGGGATAGATTCACCGGATTCATGAGGAGTGTGCCGAACCACCGTATAGATTATGAGTCACTTAAGGAGTACTTCTACAGAGGACAGGATGACAATGGAAAGGCTGTGCTAGATAATATTGCTGGAGAATCTTATGGGGAGTGCACTTTTTAGAAGATTGCTGAAAAACTTAAGAGGATATCCAAGAAAAATAAAGCATGGAGCACTAGAAAGGAAAATACTGGTAGAAGCACGTTTACTGTCCAAACTACACCAACTCAATTCAATGATGACATTCGTGAAGAGATGGTTCAAATGAGGACAAAAATTGGCTTGGTATTAAAGAATGTGAGTGGAGGTGCAGAGAAAGTGAATGCGGTAAATTTTCTAACTACAGCTCCACTACTGCCAGTTGAGGAGTACTACTATAAGGAGGATGCAAATTTGGAGAATGATCATCCGGAGGGGGGGGGTTCTAAACCAACGCTCAAGGTTCCAATTCGGATAATTGGCACCAAAGTCAAGAAAACCAAGGTAGGAACTATGGCAACTCCAACCATTATGGAAACTATGTCCGGGATGGGAACTTCAACCGAGATAACAATTACAACCTGAACAACTATGGCAACAGGAATGAGCATGTTGGGCCCTATGTTCTACCTGGTAATAAAGAGGCTGGTACCAGTATGACTCGCATTGAAGATATGATGCAGAAGATGATGAAGAGATTTGATGCGACAGATGAAAATGTGAAGGAGATGTGTAATGATTTATCTAGGATTGGTCAAAAAGTTGATTCCCATGTAGTGTCGATCAAGAAACTTGAGCAGTAGTTTAGTCAGTTGTCCGCTAGTGTGAACCACGCCAGCCTGGCACACTGCCTAGCAATACAATCCAAAATCCAAAAAATGATGGGCATTGCATAGAAGTCGAAAGAGTGATAGAGAAAGGTAGGGATGAGAGTGAGGTTACTAAAGATCCGAAAGATGATATAGAAAAGGAAGTTGAGGTGACCCAAAAAGTTGTTCTAATGCCTAGAACTCCACCTCCCTTCCCATAAAGGTTGGTGAAAAAGACTCAAGAGGGAAAATATCACAGGTTCATCGCTATGTTGAAGAAACTGTCCATAAATATCCCTTTGATAGAAGCTTTGGAACAGATACCTGGGTATGGAAAATTCATTAAAGACTTGGTGACCAAAAAGAGGGCTGTCAGTTTTGAGAATGAAGCACAACACTATAGTGCTATTGCTACTAGGTCACTTGTGCAAAAGAAAGAGAATCCTGGAGCTTTCACTATTCCTTGTACCATTGGTATATTACACTTTTCAAAAGCTTTGTGTGACTTGGATGCTAGCATTAATTTGATGCCATTTTCCATTTATACGAAGTTGGGCTTAGGAGCTCCAAAGCCGAATGCGATGTGTTTACTTATGGCAGATAGAACTGTGAAGAGTCCTATCGGAGTGCTCCAAGATGTCCTTGTGAAAGTAGAGTCATTCATTTTTTCGGCGGATTTTGTGATACTAGATTGTGAGGTTGATTTTTAGGTTCTCATCATCTTAGGGAGACCATTTCTTGCTACTGGGCGTGCGTTGGTCGATATGGAGAGAGGGCAGATGAAGTTTTGATTAAACAATGAGGAGGTAACTTTTAACATCTGTAGGTCTATGAAGCATGAAAGTGATCTTAAGTCGGTATCAATGGTAAATCATACCGTGTAGCAAGAATCTCAAGTGTCCATTGAAGAGAGGTTAGGTTTTGAGGCACTAGCAGTTGTGATGATGAATTTTGATCGTGATGGTATTGATGACTATGATGAGCTAGTTGCTGCACTTGATAGGTTTGAGTTTCGTTTCAAACTAAAACGGTTGGAATTAGAGATGAAGAATCGAGACACCCCACCTGCAAAACCGTCTATTGATGAGCCTCCAAAACTAGAACTTAAGGTTCTTCCATCCCACTTGCGGTACGTATTCTTGGGACAAAATAGCACTTTGCCCGTAATCATTTCTACTGACTTGAGTGAAGGGCAAATAGAGGCCTTGGTATTGGTGCTGAAGCCATTTAAGAGAGATATAGAATGGACTATTGCAGACATTATGGGATTCCACCGGGCATTTGCTCTCACAAAATTCAACTCATGCCGTACAACAAGCCAAGTATTGAGCATCAAAGGAGATTGAATCCCCCAATGCAAGGAGTTATGAAAAAGGAGATCATTAAGTCGTTAGATGCTGGAGTCATTTATCCTATTACTAATAGTAGTTGGGTTTGCCCAGTTCAATGCGTGCCAAAGTAAAGAGGAATCACTTTGGTTCCTAATGCTAAAAATGAGCTTGTTCCAATGAGGCCGGTAACTAGTTGGAGAGTGTGTATGGACTATCGCAAGTTTAATGCATGGACTAAGAAAGACCATTTCCCAATGCCGTCCATGGATCAGATGCTAGATCGTCTCACTGGAAAGGGTTGGTATTATTTTCTAGATGGTTATTCGGGCTACAATTAAATCTCCATAGCTCTGGAGGACCAAGAGAAGACCACCTTCACTTGTCCTTATGGGACTTTCGCGTTCAAACGGATGTCATTTGGGTTATGTAATGCTCCAGTGACCTTTCAACGTTGTATGATGTCAATATTTTCAGATATGGTGGAGGAAATGATAGAGGAATTTATGGATGATTTCTCTGTAGTAGGTGACTCGCTGATGACTATTTGACACATTTGCCTGAGGTACTAAAACGGTGAGAAGAGTGCAATCTTGTGCTCAACTGGGAAAAGTGCTACTTTATGGTGAAAAAGGGTATAGTTCTGAGTCATCGGATTTCGCAAAAAGGTATTGAGGTTGATAGAGCTAAAGTTGAGGTAATAGAAAAACTTCCACCACCCATCTCTGTAAAAGGTGTTAGAAGTTTTCTTGGGCATGCAGGTTTCTACCGGAGGTTCATAAAGGATTTTTCAAAAAATTGCACACCCATTTTGCAAGCTATTTGAGAAGGAGTGTAAGTTTGATTTTGATGATGCTTGTTTGAGAGCATTTGGAGATTTGAAAGAAAAGTTAACTTCGGCACCTATAATTATTTCACCGAATTAGGGACAACCGGTTGAACTGATGTGTGATGCAAGTGGGGTAGCGCTTGGTGTAGTATTAGGACAGAGGGGAGAGAAAATTCTTCATCCGATTTAATATGCCAGCAAAACTCTGAATGTGGCTCAAAAGAACTATACTGTGACTGAACAGGAACTGCTTGCTGTGGTTTTCGTATTCAAGAAATTTAGATCCTATTTACTTGGTACAACGGTTATAGTACTTACTGATCATTCTACATTGAGGTATCTGATAGCTAAGAAGGATGCAAAACCAAGGTTGATTAGCTGGGTACTTTTGCTGCAAGAGTTCGATTTTGAGGTAAAGCATAGAAAGGGAACAAAAAATCAAGTCATTGATCACTTGTCCAGACTAGAGGAGGAATCTGTGATCAAGCTAGAAGATGGAATTGAGATAAATGATGTGTTCCCTGATAAACAGGTGTTGGCTGCTTCTTATGATCTTATTCCATGGTTCACAGACTTTGCTTACTACTTGGAAAGTGATTTGGTGCCGTCGAATTTATCCTTCCACCAAAGGAAAAAGTTTATGTCTGATGTGAAGAAATTCGTTTGAGAAGAGCCTTACTTGTTTCGTGTTTGTCCTGATGGGATTATTCATTGTTGTGTGCTCGAGGTTGAGATAATGGGTATACTAGAGGTGTGTCATTCATCGCCTGTTGGTGGGCACCATAGTGGTATCCGAACTGCCCATAAATTTTTGCAGTGTGGATATTACTAGCCTACCGTCCACCAAGATGCTAATGATTTTGCCAAGTCTTGTGATCGTTGCCAGCGTGAAGGAGCAATTTCGAGAAAGCAAGAACTAACAATGAACCCAATACTGGTGATTGAGCTTTTTAATGTTTCAGGTCTTGACTTCATGGGTCTGTTTTTTAGTTCTGATGGGATGAAGTACACTCTTGTGGCAGTTGACTATGTATCAAAATGGTTGGAAGCAGTCGCGCTTTCAAACAATGAGGGAAAGAGTGTCACCGCATTCCTGAAAAAGAATATCTTCTCCAGATTTGGTACACCAAGGGCAATCATAAGCGATGGAGGTTCTCACTTTTGTAATAAGTAGTTCAAGGTGTTGCTTGAGAAGTATGGTGTTCGTCATAGTGTAGCAACCCCTTATCATCCGCAGTCGAGTGGGCAAGTTGAAGTGTCAAATTATGAGATAAAGCAAATCCTTGCAAAGACCGTGAATGCCAACAAAATGGATTGGTCAAGAAGGCTTGATGATGCTCTATGGGCTTATCGCACTGCATTCAAAACTCCCATATGTATGTCCCCTTACAAACATGTATATGGGAAGTCTTATCATCTTCATGTAGGGCTAGAGCATAAAGCGATGTGGGCACTCAAGAAGCTAAATTTGGATTGGGGCGCCGTATCGAGTCAAAGAATCAATGAGATGAATAAGCTTGACGAGTTTCTCCTAAAAGCCTATGAAAGTTCAGCCTTGTACAAGGAGAAGATGAAGAAATACCATGATCAGAAGATCGAAAAGCGTGAATTTCCTTCCGGTGATCAGGTGCTATTATTTTACTCAAAAGTTGCGCTTATTTCCTGGCAAACTCAAGTCTAAGTGGACCAGGACATTCAAAGTAACTTAAGTATTTCCACATGGAGCGGTTGAAATTGAGAACAAGGAAGGAACGAGGTTCAATGTGAATGGTCAGCGAATACAGATCTACTTGGGAAAAGAGGAGAGTGTCAATGAGGTGATAGAGCAGTGGGGTCTTGATGAAGTCTGAGTAATAAAAGTATCTGCATCATGCCGCGACGTTAAATCAAGCGCTACTTGGGAGGCAACCCAAGATATAAAGTCTAGTCAACTATAGGAACTTTCTTTTCAATATAGTGAATTGTTCTTCGTTTTTAGATTTCTAGATAGAGTTTTTAGTGTTGGCTAGACAAGGGTAGAATAGGGTCCGTGTCTAAAAAAAGTGTCCAAAAAATATACAAAGAGAGTCCTAATGTTTATTACGTGTGCAGGGAAGAAAAGAAAAATCTTCAAAAATTAAGCTGATGTAGTGGTCTACGGTTCCCATCGACGGTTCTTAGGTCCACCCACGGACCGTGGATGGAATCCATAGATCCCTGGTACGTGTTCTAAATTTTAATAAGTGTTAGAGTGAACCACGGTACCCTTCAACGGACCATAGGTTGACCCACAGACCGTCGACGTGGTTTCGTGGGTCCATGTTAGGGTTACAGTCAACCCGACCCGGACCCCAATTAATATAAAAACCCTTCATTTTAATTAAACCCCCCATTTCCCTCTTCCCCCAACCATTTCAAACCGTTAAACATATTCATCCATTAATCTCCCCCATTACTCCCATTTATTCTCCTCTTCCAATTCCATGTCCCCCCATTCTCTCTCAAATCTACCCATCACCCATTTTCTCTCCAAAATTCCTCCATTTATACTAAGTATTCACGGTCCGGGTTCGGTGTCAAGTTTGTTCGAGTAGTAAGGAGAAATAACTATACTACGCACTCAACAACTTTGTTTACTTTTCTGGTAATCGATTTCACCAGAACTTTGAATTCCTTTTCATTGTTTAAATTCGAAGTCACAAAGTTGAACTTGACCTTGGGTAGTTAATCATATGTAAGATTGTTGAAAACTAGTTCCTCTACTACCCTTGGAACGATGGTGTGTGAGTTTGTTGTTATTTAGATTAGAAAAATTGGGTTTGATATATCTAGTTGAAAGTTTTGACTTAGGGTTTCGTTGTCTCTGTCTTGGAAGTCAAATTTTGCATAATTGGAACCCTAAGGATGATAAACTACCACGTAATATGTTAAAATACATGTTTAGACTTAGATTAGTTGTTGATTTTTGTATTTAAAGTGTTGAATGAAAAAATTGGAATCACAAGTCTGGCACAACACTGGTCGACGACCTCAACCCACGGATCGTAGGTCTACATACGGACAGTAGGTCGTCGTCCGTCAATAAAATGCACACAAATATTTGCTAAGTTGCGAACCAAGGCATGGACTACGGTCCGTCGTTCCATCGACAGACCGTTCTGCACGTCCTTGGTTCCAACATCAGAGACCTAAAATTGGACTCACTGAGCTACGGAGGGGACCCACAACTCGTCACTCCATCGACGGACAGTAGGTACCCACCGTGGGTCACAAAAACAGCTATTGCCTGTAAAAAAAAATTATTTTTTGTCTAGGTCCAAATGGTATTCTAAAATTATTTCTTGGTTCTTTTTGACTTCTTTAGGTACTAACTAAGCTTCCACAGGTTTGATGGCACCTAAGCAAGCACCCGGTCCCTTGACCACAAGGCGCCATAATAGGCAGGTTGTCGTATCGGTGGAGGAACCACCCAGTCCCGCACCTGCCCCTCAGTCTGAGGAGGGGGTCCAGCATTCGGGAGAGTCACAGTCCGGCTCAGAGTCGCACACCGGCTCAAGTTGCAGCGGCACACCAGCCTCCGGATCCAGTACCACTAGCTCCGGCAAGGCTCATGCCCCGCCAGGCATATCGATGTTCCCCGTTCTTCTTACCATCTTGCCAAAAAAGTGGTGTGTTGAGGGCCAGTTGCAAATCTACTATGATGGCCAGAACCGGAATGAGCAGTAGAAGCAGGCCAGGACCATTACTGAGGAGCGCCGGATACTTACAGGGAGCCTTCGTATTGTGCCCGCCATTCAGGAGTTTTTCAAGCGGCACAAGTATGATTGGATGGCACAGAGCCCGGGAAAATTAAGCGAGGAGATGACCTCTGAGTTCTACGCCTCCTACGCCGCCACCGTCCGAAATACTATGCCCAAACGGGCAAAGCCGGCTGATTCAACAAACAAGGGAAAAGGGCATCCATTCAAACTGCTCCCATTCCTATGTTGACACCAAGAAAAAGAAACCCTGGAGCCTTCCTCTCTATCCATTCCTTTTTCATAATCATAAAGGATGGAAATGCTTAGCTTACTAAACCAGCAACAGCGGAGTAAGCTCCCATATCCGTGAAGGACTGCTTTCCAGCAGAGGAAAACTTCTCGTTGCTGCGCTTGCCGTTAAAGAGTAAGATGCTGATTCTATAGCAGCTCCGATTCCTTCACCGAGAACAAGAAGGAAGTCTTATAGAACGAACAAGCGCTAAAGAAGGGGGTGGGATCTCTCCTAAAAGAAAGAATTGACCTCGAGCCTGTCCTACTCATTCTCCCTTTCCCGTTCCTGACCCTGAGTGTGGAGGGGTTAGCCTTGAGCCAGGTCTTGATTGTTTATTCCATTTTGTCAGTTTAAGTACTGGAATGGGAGTTACAGATATTCATTCCTAAACTATGTCACCGATTGGTGACCTGATCCCGCTAAGCAAGAACAGCTACCGACACCAACTCTATCTCAACCTCAACTTCAGGCCACACTGGTGCGGAACTTCTCCATCGACATCTCCAAGACTATTATTCACCATTTTACTTACGGCCCAGCCCACACTCTACCGATTAATACAGCGGAGTATGACTACAGGATGGGGGGTGTTTCATAGTGGGGCATTTTAGAGGGGGTTGGTTTAGATTGATCCTAACCAAATGATGGTGAATTACTTCTATTTAATAGAATATTCAATTTGAAGATAAAATCTCAAATCACAGATTTGCGGGATGCCGAGCAGTGAGCGGCCTTACTGAGATGGATGGCCGTCATATAGCTGAGGAGGGAGAGAGTACCGAGTGGGTGCGAAATACCACATTGCCTATCAGAAAGGCAACCCTAAGCTACGCTGTGAAGTTCTTTTGGTCCATTATTCGTACCAAATTATCCCGTACACAGGCAGACAACGTCATAACTTGGGATAGGGATATGATGTTAGCAGCAATTATGGCGGGGCTAAAGCTTGATTTCTCCCGCATCTTGATTGCCGAGATTCATGAGTGGGATTTCAAGACTACGACTACTTTTCTCTTCCCTTTTCTAATTTTTTATCTGTGTAGGGAGTCTTCAGTGCCTATTTGGCATTCTGATAGGTTAACCGAGGTGACGAAGACAGTGGACATCGGCCTTATTAAAGATGATGCTAGTGCCGCAGCATCGCGGAAGGGACAACAAGTTCACCTACCTTTTTTGGGTGCTTACTTGGCCGCCGATGTGGAGTAGATTTATGGTAAGCATGGTGCTGACACTACTATGCCTGCTACTACAGCGGATGCATGGGCTCCCCCCTCCATTTCCACTAGTCAGTATGCTAGCTCGTCAAGAGCCAATACCCCTTCAGGGCCTGCTTTAGTACCTCTGGCCCGAGTCCAGAAGTTAGAGACTTAGATGGCCACCTTGCTGCAAACCATAAGACCTTGGATGCAGCGATCTTTTGAGGATTCTGAGGCACGTATGGAGCAGATGATGGATGCAAAGATTCAGGTTGTCCACAAGCGGTTAGATGTGATCGAGCTTCGAGTACTTGAGAGGCCTGAACCTGCTATTAATGTGACTACTTTCGAGACAGAGTTGAATAGTCTCTGGTATGATGTTGATGCCCTACTTTCTCCTACCGAGGCTGTCCCTGAGCCCACACCTGAGGTTGAGGAGGATTAAGTGATGATGTCTACACCTTTCTGCGATACTATGCCACCACTCGACCCTTCCAATGTGGCAGGGAAGCGCCACCGCTCTTCTGAGCAGACTTCAGATGCTGATGAGGCCCGCCGAGCTAAGAAGAAAGAGAAGCAGCATGTAGAGGTGGCCCAGAGATAGTCTTTGTTTGAGGAGGAGTTGCGATGGAGAAGAGATCGTGAGATGGAGTTTGCGGGTGCATCAGGTTCGAGGAGCACAACTGATGGTGTTCCCACTATTGATGAGGGTGCTACTGAGGGCGTCACTGTTGCTGATCCTACGGGTTCTGGGAAATCGGACCCACCCGATTCTTGATGGGTCGTCGGCGCTTATGCGCCAAAGGTTTGCTTCACCCTTTGCCTTATATATTTTATTTCTTTTTGTGCATTGAGGAAAATTGCACTAATTTTTTCTGTGGGGGTGGGGCAAATGTGATTGTGAAGTTTGAGTAACCCAACTCATAACCCTCCATAGGGGTTTTCTTGCTTGTGTTCTTTTTCCCCAAGGGACTGTTTTTCATTTAAGTTGAACCGGCATGTGTAGGATTTTATGTGTGTAGAAGTAGATAGAAAAGAATGAATGAATGATGGCATAAGAGCATGAAATTGATACATGTCAAAAAAAAATTAAATGTTCTAGATTTGTAGGATTAATGAGTTTAATGTGTTGGATCTTCATGTGACATGATAGGAACTTGTATGATAGCATGGTTTAAGTTAAAACTTGAACTAGGTGCTTCAATAATTTTATAATGAAACAATGTGCCAAGTGTGTGAGGTGATTTTGTATGGTTCATTTATTATGTGCCAATCTAGAACTTGCCTCGTTGGTCCTGTTAAGATAATCTAGGCTGGGAATTGGGAAATGATCATAGGTCCTTGTTCAAATAAGTCCACTTAAGCCTAAAAGGATCCAACCAAAAGAAATAAATGCTCCCTTCGATCCAAATGTTTGAGCCTAATGAATACCACTTCTTTCAATACACCTAACTCACCTTCCCTAAAAGACTGTTTTGGCCTTGGTCCCTCCTTGTACATGTGTACCTTAACTTAGGCCAAACGCCTAAGTTGAGGGTGGCTAATTCAGAAGTTACCTTAATCTCGACCCTGGTCAGACCTAGGACATTGTGCACCTCAACTCATGCAAAATATATAAGTTGATGGTGGCTATGAAAAAAAGGAAACAAAAAGAAAAGGGTATGAAAAGAGTTGTGTCTAGAAGAAGAAAAAGGATAGAAAAAGGTGTAACTAAATTCAAAAGAAACAAAAAGAGTGATAACGATGCTGAAAAACAAAAAAAAAGAAGTAAAAGAAAAACAAAAGTGGAAAAAAAAGAATGAAAAAGTCAAAGTCACACTTGTGCTGAAGTAAGTCAAGGAAAAGAGCAGAAAATAAAAATATGTCAGAATTGGTTAATAAAAGAGGTAAATAGCCAATGTAATTTCAAGGAGGGCAGAAAATTCACTAAAAGTACCCAAATGTATCCTACCTGACCCTGAGTCTACGTTACAAGCTAATAAAGTCATATAGTGATCCTAGTGACTAGTCTCAAGAGTCTATGCAGTGAAAATAAGGGTAAGCCTATGGTATTGAGCACTAACTGTATTTGAGTTCACTTCTGAGTGTGACTTTTTACAGAATCCTTAAGCTTAAAAATCAAATTTTGTGTGGAAAAGGATCTCTTTGTGGTGAGGGCACTAGTTACATTGTTGGATAGTTGGTACCTTGGTTATTGTGAGAGTGTATGTGGTGATATCTATTGGTCGGTCTATGTCATGTTTTGATCCACATGAGTTAGCTTATTTAGACTTAATGAAAAGATATGTAATAATGGAAAGAATTGATTTAGAAAGCCATCTGATTGCTTGAGATTGTATGTTTGCTTCTACATGAGTGTCGTTTAGAGTTTTAGTGTGTCGCTTGTGGACAAACAACAATTTTAAGTTGAGGGTGTTGATATACCGTGAGTTTACCATATTTTTTATGCATTTCACTTGGAGTTTGTGTGAGTCTTGGGCTGTTTGTTATTAGATATCATGGTTTTTTATGTAATCTTTGCAGGATATAGGTTCGGAAGCGGTTGAGAGAGAAAATAACTGAAGTGGCAGCAGTAGCAATCAATGGAGCCAACCACGGACCATCGTTCCAGTGACGGGCCGTAGGTGAAGAACCGTTGATGTGAGTTCAAGGAAGTCTGACCAAGTGTGGAACTTCGGAGGCAAACGACGCCCTGTAGAGTGAATGACGGATCGTCCTGCACGACCGTCGTTTTGATCAGAAAGTTGAGTTCCAGTACTTGAACTATGGAGGAACAGGACGGACTGTAGTCCAATCCACAGACCGTAGGTGGCTACCATCATTTGAAGAGTCTGAAATATCTATCAAGTACTGACCCACAGAAGTGAACCATGGACCGTAGGTTGATCCACGGTCCGTAGGTCTTGACGTCTGTCAAAACCGCGTATGAGCCATATTTTCCTTATTTCCTTTTCCTAGTTTGTTTAGGATTTAGATATTATAAATACTAGTTGTAATTTCCATTTTTGGGGTGAGACCTTATTGGAGACTATTGTTTTTGTCTTTTGGAATTATTTTTCAAACACTTTAGCAATTTAATTCTTGAAGATCGTTTATGCAATTTTCTTTTGATTTTCAATTCAATATTTCGGTATTCATCTACTTGAATTGTAAGTTCATGATTCTTCTTATTAACAACATTATGAATTGTGAATTCTCAAGCATGAGTAGTTAAATCCACAACTAGGATTGTGGGAACCATGAGCAATTAACAATATATGAATCATAAATAAGTAATTCTTGAATAGTATTTATGCATGTATTTTTAATCCTTTCGTTTAGAAGTCTTTTTAATGTACGCCAACGTTAGAACTCACCTCGTTCTTACTTGCCTTACCAAGGGGGTAATGAATAAGAAAAGGATTAAACAACTGAGATTTAGTTATGGATAGCCTAACTTTAATCAGGTTACGTGAGGGTTAATATCCAACTCAATTGACACGAGGGCTAATCTGGGGTAAAGGTAAGGTTTAGTAAAGTATACACCTGTAGACTTACCAAGTTGCGAGGAGAAATTCCCTACTTGGAGGACCAATCATTTAGGGATATCCAACTTATCAACCTTGCATGTCAAACACTAGGATAAAGTTACTATTATTAGGAATACTGCGTTAAGCATTTGTGGGGAACATGTATATCCTAGTTTTCATCTCATAATGATATCTCAAACTGCAAATCTTGTTTACTTGTTACTTAATAATTCAAATCAACAATCAGTTATTTTATTTACAAATCCCCCCTGTTGTTACTTTTCTCGGAAATAGTTTGACTAACCAGACATAATTGTGAGTTAAGCTTAAGTCTAAATCATATTCCTCGTGGGATCGACCCTAACCTTGAAGTTAGGTTCTTTATTTGGCAACGACCGTTTATACTTCTTTCGAGAGATGTAATTTGGGCATATCATGCTACATCTTAGGTCACAGTGTGCAGGAGGTTCATATAGACTACTTCCAAAATATAAAAGAGATACTATTTTATATATAAAAATTCCAGTTTCAAATAAAAGAATGGTAACAAAAAGAAATGTATATCATGAAAGAGCAACAAAACAAAAAAGGCTAAGAAAAGTTGTCTATATAATTTATAACTTACAAGTTGTCTATAAATTTTATATTCACTAATATTTTCAATATGAATGCACTATTAGTTCTCCCACTGTATTTTCTTTTAGGTCTAAAAGAATTAAGAAAAGGGGACTAATAACGTTGATGGATAAATTGAATTAGTTTTCAAGTTTTTTTAAATGCAAAAATCAGCCTATAGTAGATGATTCTTGCAGTTCTAGTAATCCTCAATTTAAAGAGAAAGTAGAATAATATATCGAACATCACAAAAAAAAATGACAGTACCAGTAACAATACACAAGATCTCATTGTTGATCAAAATAAAGAGAGGAGAGTATATGTAACAAGTGTGTCAGGCCTCGAGCCTACAGTAAGGCCATGGCCGGCACTGGAGAACCATCGCTGGTCCCCAATCAAACCCTTGGCCTGGCTCAAAACTCAGTGGAAGACTTACTCAACAACATAGGAACTCAATATCAAAGAATTAACTCATAAGACCTCATTAATACAGTAGCTTAACTCAAAACTGTCTAATATTCTCAGATGAACATAAACGTTACACTTAAAGTCATTAAAAACATCAACAAGGAACAATGAAAGACTCCTCATACTACTATTTCCTATGAAGCCTCTAAATACTATGATAGATGTTGGGACAAGACCCACGACATCATAAAATGACTGAAATTTAAATCTGGAACCCTCCGGAAAGCAAGGAGGCTCACCAAAGCTAGATGGAACACTGATGGTATCAATGAAGCGCCTGTTGATTACCTTGAACACCTGTATCTACATCATAAAATGATGCAGGTTGAATGACGTCAGTACATTGAATGTACGAGTTTGTAAGGGGAAAACTAAAAGTAGTAGGTAACTAAACTAATACTTTGGGAAGACATACTCACCTCATCTCAACTCAAATATGAAAGCAACAATAAAATATGCAATGTATAAAGCTCTTTAAAACAATAAATATCAACTCAATATGTAAAAAATACAATAAATAAACTCTTTTACTTTTATTTGGAAGATTCTCTAACCGACAACTATTATTATGATCTATATGATGATACAACGTGTAGCCCACGCTGCCAGAACTGTCCTATACCTTTTCGGGGTATAGAACTCCTCAACTATGTGGATCCACTAAGGTATGCTTAAAAGCAATAAGGAATCATCTAAAAAGTATGATCTTTTACCCATGTTCGCATACCTGGTTTATGAGGATTTTGAGTTGTCTGAACTCATCCCCATATCGATGCCCAATACTACTCCCAATAATATATATAACTCATGCTCAAATATTTAAAAACATAAATCTTTCTCAATTGAGGTAATTACTCAAAATATCCTCTTAAAAGAGGTAATACTATGAAACCCCTATGGACTCGTAAACTCATTTAGAAATTGGTGTTTCTATCTTTTAACTTTAAAAGTATTATATACTTGGCAATACTTAGTTTCCTTGTACTAATTTTGAAACATGAGACTCAACTATTCTCATCCTCGTACTCATTTACTCAAGACATAGCTCAAAACTATAGTTGTTTTTAAAAGATGTTCTCAAATTTGACTCAAAAAGGTCCTCTTGGACTTGCTCTTAGCTTTACTTTAATTTGAAATGTAAATCAAGAGATGTTATTAGAATATGCATGATCTCTCAAGGATTAAATGAAGATTTTAAGTGTGGATATCAAGGAGAGAACATAGGTGTGATTCGAGAGAACACATACGGAAAAAAGGACGGAAGGGTAAGGGACTAGGCGACCCTGGCGCACTGATTGGCATTGGGAGGCAGCCACAAAACTACTGAACAGTGTTCGGGGCGCACTAAGTGGGACAGTACGCTAAACCTCAAACTACTAAACTGTAGTTCTGGCGCTATGGTGGTACACCACCCCATGCCCATGCCCAGAAATTTGACAATTTTTCTTGTTCCAATTCATGTCCTAACTCATCTAGAATCGAATCATATCCTGCAAACTTCTTTTGATTCACAAACCCAACAGAAAATCAATGAAAAATCACTAAAATTCAATTAAGAACAACACTCATTCGCAAAAACATCACCTCAAGAACTCAACAAGACTCCATTGTTAAGAAATGAAGCTAAAACCTCAAGAACTTCTCAAGAACTCAATCCATCAACTTCAAGAATGAATTTATGAATGAAAATCACATGATTTGCGTGAGTGTGAACAAAACAACACTATGACAACTAACATACCTCGAAAGAACTAAGTTCTTCGTGAAAATCCTCAAACCTCGATTGAACGTTTCAAACCTGCTTCTTTCTATCTTCTTGAAACTCTTCTCTCAACCCTAAGTGTTTAAGAATGAATGAAAACTGATATAAATCAATTAAGATGCCTATTTTGGTGAGAAAACGTTTAGGCCTAGTGGGGGGTAAGGAGAAGACCAAAATACCCCTCCTTAAAATAGATGAAATGTCTTAACTAGAGAGGCAGCACTTCAACGGGCATAACTCCTTCATCCGAACTCGAAATTTAGAAAACTTGGTGGCGTTGAAAAGAGGACTCAAAGACCTTCGATTTGATACTTCATTGGCCACATAAATCTTTATGTGCTGAAATTTATGGTTGTTTGAAGTTGACCCAAAACTAAAAACTGAAGTTTTACTTGTACGAATCTCTAGTTGGCTTTTCGAAGTACGAGATGTTACAATATCTCCCCCTTGGGAACATTCATCCTCGAATGTGATCATACTAAGCCAAAAAGGGAATGTGAAGCCTCTAACAACCCCAACTCAAGTTCACAACATGCAATTCACATAACTCAACATATTAACTTAAAGAATACTTTACAAAGGATTAGTACCTTGATCTGGAAATGAAGGGAAGTGATGTGGGTATCTCATCTTCATATCCTCCTCAGCTTCCCAAGACGCTTTCTCTACAAACTGATTTTTCCATAAGACCTTGATCTAAGCAACCTCATGGGTTCTCAGCTCGCAAACCTGACGATCAAGAATCTGAATAGGCACTTCCTCATAAGATAGGTTGTCCTTCATACTAATAATTTCAATAGGTACTATGAGTGAAGGATTGCCCATACACTTTTTCAACATGGAAATGTGAAACACCGGAGGGACTACTGCTAACTCTGACGGTAGATCCAATTCATAATCTACATTTCCAACTCTCTTGAATATCTAGTAAGGACCAATATACCCGGGACTGAGTTTCCTCTTCTTGCCGAATCTCATAACACCCTTCATGGGTGAAACCCTCAAGTAAACCCCATCATCAACCTCAATTCTAAGTCTCTTCTCCTAACATCTATATAGGATTTCTGACTAATTTTCTTTGATTTTAACCTTTATTGAATAATCTTCACCTTATCCATGGCTTGATGAACCAAATCTGGTCCTATAACTCAGCTTCACCTACCTCGAACCATACAATAGGAGATCTACATCTTCTCCCATAAAGAACCTCACAAGGAGCCATTTAAATACTGGAGTGATAGCTATGGTTGTAAGCAAACTCTATGAGAGGAAAGTCATCATCCCAATTACCCTTAAAGTCTATGACACATGCCCTAAACATATCCTCTATGGTCTGAATTTTACGCTCTGCTTGGCCATCTGTCTGAGGATGAAAACCATTACTAATATTTACCTTTGAACCCAAGCCTTTCTGAAAAGACTTCCAGAACTAAGCAGTGAATTGTGCACCTCTATTTGAAATGATAGACATAGGAACTCCATCAAGTCGGACTATCTCTTGAATGTACAATCTAGCATAATCTTCTGCTGAATTGGTATTTACTGGCAAGAAATGGGCTGATTTAGTAATCCGATCTACAATCCCCCTAATCGAATAATGCTGCCTGCGAGACCGCGACAAACTAGTAATGAAATACATATTGATCATCTCCAACTTCCATTTTGAAATATCTATATTTCGAGCCACACCACCGGGTCTTTGGTTCTCTACCTTGACTTGTTGGCAATTTGGGCACTTGGCAACAAAATCTGCAATACACCTCGTCATACTACTCCACTAATAGACTTCTCTCAAGTCACGGTACATCTTTGTAGAACCGGGATGGATCAACTATCTCGAGTTTTGAGGTTCCTCTATGATCCTGTCTTGGAGCTCATCCACATTTGGCACACATTCTACCTTGATACCTTAACACACCATCTCCCACTTGTTCAAAAGGCATCACCTTTTGCTTATGAACATTCTCCTTTAACTCAAGAAAAATGGGGTCTTTGTCTTGTTTCTCCTTCACCTCAGACACTAGTGATGATTCATCCCCATTCATCACTACCACTTCACCTTCGTTGGAATCTAGCAATCAGACTCCCAACCGTGCAAGTCTGTGCACATCTTTGGCCAATTCTTTCCTTCCTTTCTCAACATGAGCAGTACTTCCCATGGAAAACCTGCTCAAAGCATCAACAAGAACATTAGCCTTACGAGGGTGATAGAGGATGCTCATGTCGTAATCCTTGAGTAACTCTAATACCTCCTCTGTCTGAGATTAAGTTCTTTCTGATTGAATGCATACCGAACACTCTTGTGATCTGTGAACACATCTTCATGATCACTCTAGAGATAGTGACGCCATATTTTCAAAGAAAATACTACATCAGCCAACTCTAGGTTTTGAGTTGGGTAATTCTTCTCGTGAATCTTCAGTTGTTTGGAGTCATAGGCTATAACCTTACCATTCTACATCAATACACAACCAAGTTCAACTCTAGACGCATCACAATACACAACAAATCCTTGTGTACCATCCGGTAGGGTTAACACTGGGGCAGTAGTTAACCAGGTTGTCAATGGGAATGAAATAGATGAAAACCCCTCGAAAAACCTTCTATAATAACCAGCCAATCCCAAGAAACTCCTTATATCAGTTGGAGATGTGGGTCTGGGCCAGTTCTGCACTGCTTCAATCTTCAGAGTGTCAATTCAAATCCCTTCTCCAAAAACAATATGGCGTAAGAATGCCACAGACTCAAGAAAAAACTCACACTAAGAAAATCTAGCATACAACTCTCTATCCTTAAGAGTTTGGAGAACTATTTTAAGCTGACTAGCATGATCCTCTTCATTTCTCGAATAAATCAATATGTCATCAATAAATACAATCACAAACATGTCGAGGTATGGCTTAAATACTATATTTATAAGATCCATGAATGCTGCAGGAGCATTGGTCAAACAAAAATACATAACAAGAAACTCATAATAACAATAATGGGTCCAGAATGCTGTCTTCGGGATGTCACTCTCTCTTACTCTCAATTGATGATAGCCAGATCTGAGGTCTATCTTAGAAAAGCATGTGTCAATTTGATGTTGATCAAAAAGATCATTAATTCTCGGAAGAGGATACTTATTCTTTATGGTGATGTTGTTCAACTAGCGGTAATCAATACATATCCTAAGAGAACCATCTTTCTTCCTAAAAAATAAGAACGGAGCGATCCATGGTGAGACACTAGGTCGAATAAAACTCTTCTCAATAAGATCTTTCAACTACTCTTTTAACTCTTTTAACTAAGCTGGAACTATTCTCTATGGCAGAATGGAGGTAGGTCGAGTATCAGGAAGAATCTCTATGCCGAAGTCTATTTCTCTCTAAAGAGGGACTCAAAGAAGATCATCTGGAAAGAACTCTGGAAACTCACTCACAATGGGAACTAACTAAATAGGCGGTGTCTCAACACTAGAGCCATTAACTCAGACTAAGTGATAGATGCACCCCTTGTAAACTAACTTTCTGGCCTTAAGGTATGAAATGAAACAACCCTTAGGCACTTTTGAACTGATCCTCCACTATATAACAGACTTATTAGGAAACTGAAACTTTACTACTCGAGTTCTACAATCAACTGAGGCATAACAAGAATGAAGCCAACCCATAACTAGAATAACATCAAATTCCACCATGTTGAGTTTAACTAAGTCAGCCATAGTGTCCTTGTGATTGACATAGATGACACAATCACGATAAACTCTCTCGGGTAGAATAGAATCACCAATAGGTGTTGAAACACTGAAGGGCTCAAGAAGTCATTCAGGAAGGATATCAAACCTCATAGCAATATACGAACTCACAAAAGATAGACTCACACCTGGATCAAGTATTGCATATACATCAAAAGTAAAGACTTTGATCATACCAGTGACAACATATGGTGAATTCTTTTGCTCTTGGCGACTGGTGATAGCCTATAGACAAATTGCTCCTCCGCCTGTCCCTGAAGTAGCTCCTCTAGGTGCAGCCCTGTTTGGCGGAGCCACTGAAGAAGATTCGACTCTATTGCTCTCATTACAATTACCTTATCATTTCTTAGGGCACTCTCTCATGAAGTGACTTGTATTCCCACACGTGAAACAACCATTGGAGCCATCATAACACACCCCTGGGTCGTTTCTACCACACTTCACACATGTAGGAATCCAATTAGCTCCTTGTGCCACACTACCCTGAGACTGAGTAGGTTTAGCCCTGTAATTATAGGAGTTATGGTTCCTTAAATCAGCTTTGTTCTTCGGTGCAGGTGCACTAGCTGATGATGGAGTAGGTCCAGTTGGCCTTTGTGGAAAATATAGCTGGTGAACATTTCCAGTCTTTTGCTGTCTGAACTCATGACCTGTTGTGTTAGCCCTCTTATTGCGAAACTCCTCTCTATCTTTCAGCTTATCTTCCTCAACCTACTGCACATGGATCATAAGCCTGGCTATGTCCATGTCTCCTATCAACATATCAGCCTTACCGTCCTTACTTGACAAGCGAGACAACCAAGAGACAAACAAACTTATTCTGCTTCTCATCTCTGCCACCATCTCCGGAGCATAACGGGATAGTTGAGTGAACTTGAGACTGTACTCATGCACAATCACAGATTCCTATTTAAGTTTAAAAAATTCTCTTACTTTCGCTTCCCTTAGTTCACGGGGAAAGGAGAGCCCTAAGAAGGGACTTTCAAACACCACCCAACTCAAAAGTGGGGCTCCTTAAGCCCTGATCTTCTTCCATTGGTCGTACCAAATCCTACTAACACCTTTGAGTTGGTATGCAGCTAACTCCATACGCTCAGCATCAGCAACACGCATAACCTCAAATATCTTCTGCAGTTCCTCTACAAAGTTCTCCGGATCCTCAATGGAATTTGACCCTGTGAATTCTGGATGTATCAGCCACATCCTGACGAACCAATCTATATTGACCAGGTTGATTAGACACAAGTTGACTCAACCTCCGGATAGTATCGCAGAACTCATCATTAGTGATCTCTCCTTGAGAAGGTTGCACTTCTGGTGCATTAGGTACCCCTTGATTTTGAGGATCAACATATATCCTTTCAGGAGGACCTCGAAAACCTCTTCGTGGAGGCATGATCTGAAAAGATACGTGCAAGCACAAATTAGAAGGAAAATTTTATAGAGTTGAACTCTGTCGGACGAAAAGAGTAAAAGAGAAGTGAAATATTTCCTAAATGTTGTAGCCTCCTAATTATAGATGTGGCGCACTTCACACCGATAACTAGGACTTTATAGAAACGGATTCATAGACACCCTAGGACTCTTGAACTCTGTGGTCTGATACCAATTTTGTCATGCCCTGAGCCTATACCCTGGACGTGGCCGGCACTTGAGAACCATCGCTGGTCCCCAAGCGAATCCTTGGCCTAGCTCAATACTCAACGGAAGAGTTACTTAACAATGTAGGTACTCAATATGCAAGTATTAAGTAATAAGACCTCATTAATAGAATAACTTAACTCAAAACTGTCTGAAATACTCAAATGAACATAAACGTTCAACTCAGAGTCTTTAAAAAAATCAACAAAGAACAATGAAAGACTCTTTGTGCTCTATTTCCTACGAAGCCTCTAAATACTATGATAGATGTAGGGACAAGACCCACGCCATCTTAACACGACTGAAATGTAAATGTGGAACCCTCATAAAAGCAACGAGACTCACCAAAGCTAGATGGAACGCATGTGGTATCAACAAAGAAACTATTGATGACCCTAAATACCTGTATCTGCAACATAAAACATGCATGTTGAATGACATTAGTACATTAAATGTACGAGTATGTAAGGGGAAAACTGAAAGTAGTAGGTAACTGAATTGATACTCTGGGAAGACATACTCACCTCATCTCAACTCAAATATAAAAGCAACAATAAAAGATGCAATGTATAAAGCTCTTTAAAACAATCAATATCAACTCAATATGTATAAAAATACAATAAATAAACTTTTTTACTATTATTTGAGAGATTCTCTATCCGACAACCATCACTATGAGCTATGTGATGATACAATGTGTAGCCTACGCTTTCAGAACAATCCTATACCTTGCCAGGGTATAGAACTCCTCAAATAAGTTAATCCACTAAGCTATTCTTAAAAGCAATAAGGAATCTTCTAAAAAGGAGGATCCTTTACCCATGTTGGCAAAATGGTTTATGAGGATTTTGAGTTGTTTGAACTCATCCCCATATCGGTGCTCAATACTACTCCCAATAATATATATAAGTCATCCTCAGATTTTTAAAAACATAAATCTCTCTCAATTGAGGTAATTACTCAAAATATCCTCTTAAAAGAGGTAATACTCTGAAATTCCTATGAACTCGTAAACTCATTTAGAAATTGGTATTTCTATCTTTTTAATGTAAAAATATTATATACTTGGGAATAATTACTTCCCTTATACTCATTTTGAAATATGAAACTCAACTCTCCTAATCCTCATTCTCATTTACTCAAGACTTAGCTCAAAATTATAGCTGTTTTCAAAAGATGTTCTCAAATTTAACAAAAAAGGTCCTATTGGACTTCCTCTTAGTTTATTTTAATGTTAAATGTAAATCAAGAGATGTGATTATAATACGTATGATCTCTCAAGGATTAAATGAAGATTTTAAATGTGGATATAAAGGAGAGAATATAGGTGTGATTTGAGGGAACACACATGGAAAGAAGGACGGAAGGGTAAGGGACCTGGCGAGCCTAGCGCACTGAGTGGCACGGCTACTTATCATTGTTTTGGGGTGCAGTGAGTGACGCACCGCTCTAGGCCCTAAACTACTGAACAATAGTTCTGACGTTATGGTGGCGCGCCGCCCCATGCCCCTGCCTAGAAATTTGACAAAATTTCTTGTTCCAATTCATGTCCTAACTCATCTAGAATCAAATAATCTCCTCTAAACTTCATTTGATTCTCAAACCCAACACAAAATCAATGAAAACTCACTCAAATTCTATCAAGAATAACACCCATTAACAAAACCCTCACCTCAGGAACTCAACAAGACTCCATTGTTAAGGAATGAAGGTAAAACCTCAAGAACTTCTCAAGAACTCAATCCATCAACTTCAAAAATAAATTTAGGAATGAAAATCACATGATTGGCATGAGGGCGAACAAAACAAAAACTATGAAAGCTTACATACTTCGAAAGAACTAAGTTCTCGGTGAAAATTCTCAAACCTCGAATGAACGCTTGAAACCTTCTTCTTTCTCTCCTCTTGTAATCCTTCTCTCTACCCTAAGCATTAAGGAATGAATGAAAACTGATATCAATAAGTTTACACCCCAATTCTGGTTAGAAAATATTTAAGTCTAGTGGGGGTAAGTAAAAGACAAAAATACCCCTCCTTAAAACGGATGAAATGCCTTAACTAGAGAGGCTGCACTCAAAAGGGAATAACTCCTTCATCCAAACTCAGAATTTAGTAAACTCGGCGTCGTTGGAAAGAGGACTCAAATATCTTTGATTTAATACCTAATTGGCCACCTAAATCTTTATGTGTTGAAAGTTATGATCGTTTGAAATTGACCCAAAACTTAAAACTGAAGTTTTACTTATCCTAAAGGTCAGTTTGTTTCACATTTTAAGGCTAGAAAGATGATCTCCAAGGGTTTTATTTACCACCTTGCTACGGTGAGGGATGTAGATTCCGAAACCCTAACTCTTGAGTCGGTCCCCATTGTAAATGAGTTCTCGGAAGTGTTTCTGGATTATCTACCCGGTACTCCTCCCGAGCGGGAAAAAGACTTTGGTATTGACCTTCTTCTGGATACGCAATCTATCTCCATTACTTCGTATAGAATGGCTCCGGTAGAGTTAAAAGAGTTGAAAGAACAGTTAAAGGACTTGTTAGATAGGGCTTCATCCGGCCGAGCATCTCACCATGGGGTACTCCGGTGTTGTTTGTTAAAAAGAAAGATGGGTCTCTTCGTATGTGTATGGATTATCGACAATTGAACAAGGTTACAATTAAGAACAAATATCCTCTTCCAAGGATAGATGACTTGTTTGACCAACTTCAAGGGGATAGTTATTTCTCTAAGATCGATCTTCGTTCGGGATATCACCAGTTGAGGGTGAGAGGTGAAGATATTCCAAAGACGGTTTTCTGAACATGATATGGTCACTATGAGTTTCTAGTAATGTCATTTGGTTTGACTAATGCTCTGGCGGCGTTCATGGACTTGATGAATAGAGTATTCCGACAATAACTTGACATGTTTGTGATAGTGTTTATCGATGATATTTTTATCTATTAAAGGTATGAGAATGAGCATGTTGACCATTTGAGAATTGTGTTGCAAGTTCTTAAGGACCATCAACTTTTCACAAAATTTAGTAAGTGTGAATTTTGGTTAAGGTCTGTGGCTTTCCTCGATCATATTGTGTCAAGTAAGAATATTGAGGTAGATCCTAAGAAGACGAATTGGGTCAAGAGTTGGCCTAGACCTATAACTCCTTCGAACATTAGAAATTTTTTTGGGTTTGGCCGGCTATTATAGAAGGTTTGTTGAGGGATTTTCTTCCATCGCCTCTCTGATAACGGCTTGGACTCAAAAGAAGGCTAAGTTCATTCGGTCAGAAGCTTGTAAGAAGAGTTTCCAAGAGTTGAAAGATAGACTTGCTTCCGCCCTAGTGTTGACCTTACCGGAAGGTACGGATGATTTTGTGGTGTATTGTGATGCCTCTAAAGTTGGGTTGGGAAGTGTGCGTATGCAAAATGGTAAGGTGATTGCCTATGCTTCAAGGAAACTTAAAGTCCATGAGAAGAATTATCCTACCCATGACCTTGAGTTAGCGGCGATTGTTTTTGCCCTAAAGATATGGAGGAATTATCTATATGGGGTTAGTGTTGATATGTTTACCGATCATAAGAGTTTGCAATATCTGTTTAGTCAAAAGGATTTGAATTATTGAAAAATTATGACAAGAGTGTTCCTTATCACCCCGGCAAGGCGAATGTGGTAGCAGGTGCTCCTAGTAGGTTGTCTATGGGTAGTATGGCTCATATAGGTGAAGAAAAGAAAGAGTTAGTTCGAAATGTTCATAAGTTGGCCCGGTTAAGTGTCCAATTAGTGGACTCCACCAATGGTGGTGTTATGCTTACAATGGATCCGAATTGTCTTTGGTGACATGTGAAAGGTAAGCAAGGGCTTGACCAAATTTTAGTTGAATTGAAAGGAAGTGGTGCTTAAGGAATTAGTAGAGGCTTCCTCCCAAGGGGGAGATGGTATGCTGGGATAGCAAGGTTGTGGAATGTTCCTAGTGTTTATGATTTTTGGATTTTCTTGGAAATTCCACCTATGAAGGGTGTGATGAAATTGGCCAGGAACGGAATTTTATTTTTGAGTAATAATCTCAAAGTGTAGGTTGAGGAAATGTTTTTAAAAATATGAGCTAAGTTATATTTTTGGAGTAGTATTGAGCCCTGATATGGGGACGAGTTTAGATAACTCAAAGTCCTCATAAACCATGTAGCCAACGTGGCTAGAAAGGTTCATACTTTTTAGATGATTCCTTATTGCTTTTAAGCATAGCTTAGTGGATCAACTTAGTTGAGGAGTTCTATACCCCGACAAGGTATAGGACAGGTCTGGCAGCTTGGGCGAGACGTTGTATCATCATACAGCTCATAGTGATGGTTGTCGGTTAGAGAATCTCCCAAATAGAGTTATTTTGTATCTTTACATACAAACTGAGTTATTATTGTATTTTTAAATACATTGAGTTGTTATCTACTGTTTTAAATGATTTATATAAATAACACTTTTATTGTTGTTTTGTACTGCATTGAGTTGAGTATTCATGAGTGGAGGTTGAGTTGAGTAGAGTCGAGTTGAGTATGTTTCCTTCTTTCCAAGTTCAAGCTTTTATGTGATGTTCAGTATTCCCCTTACATGCTCGTACATTCAATGTACTGATGCCATTTAGCCTGCATCGTTTTATGATGCAGATATAGGAGATCAAGGTCATCAACAGGCGATTCGTTGATACCAATTGCAGTTCTAGAGTTTTTTGGTGAGCTTCGTTGCTTTCGAAGCATCCCTTATTTATATTTCATCTATTTCAGTTTGTGGGGATGATCGGGGGTCTTGTCCCAAAATCTCTTATAGTATTAGAGGCTTCATAGATAGATAGACAGCAGTAGTTCATGAGTCTTTTTCATTTTCAAATGTTAATGTTCTAGACTTGAGTTGCCTCATTTGGCCAGTGAATGTTTTATTTCTAAAATATTTTGAGTTTACTTTTGAGACAGTTGAGTAAAGTTTATATATTGAGTTTATTCTATGTTGAGTAAGTCTTCCACTGAGAGTTGAGCTAGGCCAAGAGTTCGCTTGAGGCGAGCAATGGTTCTCGAGTGCCGGCCACGTTCAGGGTATAGGCTTGGGGCGTGACATATATACTCAAGTTTAACGTAATGAAATAAAGGAGTTAAATCATTTAAAGCTTTAAAAAACATACTCATCTCCAAACTCAACATAATAAGTGATATATTAAAATACACTTTAACCCTATTGGAAGATTTTCTAACTGAAAACCATCACTATGAGCTACGTGATGATATAACGTCTTGTCCACGCTGCCAGATCTGTCCTATACCATGTTGGGGTATAGAATCTCTCTACTAAGTAGATTCACTAAGCTATAAGTATGCATCTAAAAAGTATAATCCTAAACCCATATTGGGAAGACATGGTTTATGAGGATTTTGAGTTGTTTGAACTCATCCTCTTATCGGTGCTCAATACTACTCCCTATAATATATAATCATGCTCAAATGTATAAAATATACTCTTTCTCTAGTGCGAAATAACTTCTCAAACTATCCTCTTAAAAGAGGTAATTGCTCTGAAATATCTCTGAACTCATAAACTCATTTAGAAATCTAAGTTTCTCGTTTCTCACTTTAAAAATGATATCTTTGGGAAATACTTAGTTCCTAATACTTTCGATCAAGACATCTCTTCAAAGTCTACTCAAAACTCTTCTTTATTTTTCTCATAAATAAATTTAAGACAATGATTGGTTAAATGAATTTCTTAATAAATAAGTCAATAATAAGTTTCATGCTGGAAAATATACATGAAACCAATTCAAAAATATCAATACATGATATACAACAACTTAACAATTGGGAATATAAATTGGAATTCAATGATGCTATTAATCTCAAGAAAACTCAAATTCAAGGACAAAAACCCTAGATTACTATTTTACAGGTTTGAAAGTAGATGTAGGACGTTAAGACGAACTAGTCGAACACTATGATAGCCTTACATACCGGGGAAGAACAAGGTTCTTGGTGAAATTGATGGAAACTTGAAGACCGCTCGAAACCCTAGGTTTTTCTCCTCTTGGAACCTTACTCTAATGATTTGAGGTGTTAAAGAATGTAAAAAGGATTTTTAACACTTACCTAGGTGATAAACGGTCAGGATTTAGTCTTAGAATGGATGGGAAAAGTCTGAAATACCCTTAATTAATAGGATATGCAAAACCTAGTCGCGCTTGACAGAGGTTCTTACGGAGGGATTAAGTTGAATGAGTAATTTAGGAAAAGTTAATACCTTGGACTAGAACTTACTAAGAGGAAAAAATATTAGGTTTTCTGAGTAATTTAGTAATTTTGAATTCATTAGTTTTATGTGTATATTCCAAGGGGGAGATATTATAACACCCCGTAAATTTCAAAGCTAAACCCTGAACCTCTCTTTAATTGCATGTAAAATTATAGTGGATAATTCTTAAATTGATCATATATGTAAATTTCAATTCTTTAGTGTTGGACTGGTTTAGGGTATTAATTAAGGTCGCAAGAACCCCCTAGCACAAAGTTGAGTTGAAATCTTCCTTACCGATAAGGTTTTGACATAAGATTCTACTTATATTAACTTCAAACGATCATATATCTTATCTCATAATTAGTTAGGTGGCCCATGAATTATCAAATTGAAGGTCTTTGATTCCTCTTTCCTACACCACCAAGTTTGACTCATTTTGATATTATAGTAAAAAGTTATGACCATTTTACTAAAGACTGTCATACTAGAAAAAAGTTGACGACAGCCCTAACGGGCGGTCAACTACATGACGGTCCATCATCTAACCGACAACTTTGTAGAAATTTCAGTGTTTCAAGGTTTTTCGATGATGAAAGGTGATGAGCAGCCATCCTGGTGATGAGCCGTCAAGAACTCTGTCAAGCGCGACTAGGTTTTGCATTTCCTATTAATTAAGGGTATTTCAGACATTTCCCATCCATTCTAAGACTAAATCCTGACCGTCTTACACCTAGGTAAGTGTTAAACATCCTTTTTACATTCTTTAACACTTCAAATGATTAGAGTAAGGTTCCAAGAGGAGAAAAAACTAGGGTTTCGAGCGTTCTTCAAGTTTCCATCAATTTCACCAAGAACCTTGTTCTTCCCAGGTATGTAAGGCTATCATAGTGTTGGACTAGTTCGTCTAACGCCCTACATCTACTTTCAAACTAGTAAAAGAGTAATCTAGGGTTTTTATCCTTGATTTTGAATTTTCTTGAGATTAGTAGCATCATTGAATTCCAATTTATATTTCCAATTGTTAAGTTGTTGTATATCATGTATTGATATATTTGAATTGGTTTCATGTCTATTTTCCAGCATGAACCTTATTATTGAGTTATTTATTAAGAAATTATTTTAACCAATCATTGTCTTAAATAAATTTATGAGAAAAGTAAAGAAGAGTTTTGAGTAGACTCTGAAGAGATGTTTTGAGAGAGAGTGTTAGGGAACTAAGTATTTCCCAAAGATATCATTTTTAAACTGAGGAAAGAGAAACTTTGATTTCTAACTGAGTTTATGAGTTCAGAGATATTTCAGAGCAATTACCTCTTTTAAGAGGATAGTTTGAGAAATTATTTCAAACTAGAGAAAGAGTATGTTTTATACATTTGAGCATGAGTATATATTATTGGGAGTAGTATTGATCACCGATAAGAGGATGAGTTCAAACAACTCAAAATCCTCATAAACCATGTCTTTCCAATATGGGTTTAGGATTATACTTTTTAGATGAATACTTATAGCTTAGTGAATCCACTTAGTAGAGAGGTTATATACCCCAACATGGTATAGGACATATATGGCAGCGTGGACAAGACGTTATATCATCACGTAGCTCATAGTGATGGTTTTCGGTTAGAAAATCTTCCAATAGGGTTAAAGTGTATTTTAATATATCACTTATTATGTTGAGTTTAGAGATGAGTAAGTTTTGTAAAGCTTTAAATGATTTAACTCTTTTATTTCATTACATTCAACTTAAGTATATATGTCATGCCCGAGCCTACACCCTGAATGTGGACGACACTCGAGAACCATTGTTGTCCCCAAGGGAACTCTTGGCGTGCCTCAACTCTCTGTGGAAGACTTACTAAACATAGAATAAACTCAATATATAAACTTTACTCAACTCTCTCAAAAGTAAACTCATAATATTTTAGAAATAAAACATTCACTGGCCAAAAGAGGCAACTCAAGTCTAGAAAATTAACAACTGAAAATGAAAAAGACTCATGAACTACTACTGTTTATCTATCTATGAAGCCTCTAATACTATAAGGGATGTCGGGAAAAGAACCCCGATCATCCTAAAAAACTAAAATAGATGAAATATAAATAAGTGATCCTTCAAAAGCAAGGAAGCTCATCAAACAATTCTAGAACTGCAATTGGTATCAACGAATCGCCTGTTGATGACCTTAATCTCCTATATCTGCATCATAAAACAATGCAGGCCAAATGGCATCAGTAAATAGAATGTACGAGCATGTAAGAGGAATACTGAACATCACATAAAATCTTCAACTTGAAAAGAAGGAAACATACTCAGCTCGATTCTACTCAACTCAACCTCAACTCATGAATACTCAACTCAATGCAATATAAAAAAACAATAAAAGTGCAGTGTATATAAAGCATTTAAAGAAGTAGATAACAACTCAATGTATTTAAAAATACCATAATACCTCAGTTTGTATGTAAAGATACAAAATAACTCTATTTGAGAGATTCTCTAACCGACAACCATCACTATGAACTATTTTGCACTAAATTGAGTTTTGAATTCATTAGTTTTATGTGTATTTTTCCCTAAATCATCAACTAAATTTTACAGAGTTTAATGTTTAACAACCCAATTTAGTGTAAAATACACATAAAACTAATAAATTCAAAACACTGAAGGAGGGATTAAGTTGAATGAGTAATTTAGGAAGAGTTAATACCTTAGACTAGACCTTACTTAGAGGAGAAAATATTAGGGTATCTGGTCTTCATATCCTCCTCAGCCTCCTAATTTTCCTTCTCAACAAACTCATTTCTTTATAAGACCTTGATTGATGCAATCTCTGTCTCAACTTGTGAACCTGACGATCAAGAATTTGAATGGGAATGTCCTCATAAGATAGGATGTCCTCGATACCAATATTCTCAGTATGCACAATAAGCAAAGGATCACACTAAAGCTTCTTTAGCATAGAAATGTCAAATATGGGATGGACTGCTGCTAACTCTGACGGTAGCTCCAACTCATAAGCTACATTACCAACTCTCTTGGATATCCTATAAGGAACAGTGTATCGGGGACTGTGTTTTCCTTTCTTATCAGATCTAATAATACCCTTCATAGGTGAAACCTTCAGATAAACCTAATCATCAACCTCAAACTCTAAATCTCTTCGTCTAACATCTTTATGGGATTTCTGGCGGCTCTGTATTGTTCTCAATCCCTCTTAGATTATTTTCACCTTCTCCATGGATTCATGAACTATGTATGGTCCTATCAACTCAGATTTACCAACCTTAAACCACCCAATAGGAGATCTACACCTTCATCCATAAAGAGCCTCATAAGGAGCCATCTGAATACTTAAGTGATAGTTGTTATTGTGTGCAAACTCAATAAGAGGCTAGTGGTCATCCCAATTCCCTCTCAAACGACTTCCTATAACACCCCAAAAATTAGTAGGCTAATCTAGAGCTACGTTTGAGGGTTCGAGTCATGGAGGTGGCCTAGGGCTAAGGGAAAAGGGGAAAGGGCCAAGGCTGCCCAAGCCCTGCCAAGGCACTACCCCATGAAAATGAGGGCCTTCACGACCAGTAGTGGTCACCACGAGTCATGGTGCCACTCGTGGAGGAAGACGAAGTAGCCTCCTTAAGGCTGCCCCCAAATTGGCTACTCCACATGAGCCACTTCAGGGCTCGTGAAGCCTTAGACGGCTCGTGGGAGTGGTCTTGGTCATGCCTTAGTGGTTGAGGGTTTATGGAGGGTGGCTTAGCCACTACCTCAAGGCCCATTAGAGGGACCACGGCTCGTGGCTAGCACCACGGCTCGTGGAGCCCCTCGTGAAGTTGCCTTGGGCTTGTGGACTAAAGTCACAAGTTGCCTAGCCACTCCCTCAAGTCAATGGAGGGGACCACAGCTCGTGGTCATGACCACGGCTCGTGGAGCTCCTCGTGGCACCTGGGCACCTCACTTTATGTGAGGGGTGTTTTGGGTAATTATGTTTTAAGTCCAATCAAAGTGAAGTCATTTTGCCTTACTTTTATACACCTATATAGGTCATTTTAAGTCAAAATACACCCATTCACCTCATTATTTCCCCAAACACAAATCAAATCCGAAAGAGTTCATCTTCTCCAAATATTCTCTCTCTATAACTTTAAGGAAGAAGAAGCAGGAAGTTGGGGCTAGGGTTTAAGGAACAAGGTTTTGTACTTAAATTCATTGGATTCCATTGCTAAGGAATGGTAATCCTTCATCCATGGATATCCTTCATCCATGGATATCCTTCATCCATGGAGTCCCTCAAAATTCAATTTCAAAGTCATGGGTTCCTTTCAAAATAGTTTTCAATGATTGAATTATGATATATTATGTATGAATTGATGATTTGCTATGATTTTTATGTTGAATCCCCAAGAAACCATGAAACCCCCATATTTCTCAATTATGATCTTGTGATGTGGGTTTGTTGATGATAGAAGTATGTTATGAAATTATGCATGTAGTAATTGAGTTACTTGAAATATGACTATATCCATGTCTAATGTAGTGAATACTAGATGTGTTGATTGAATGTGATCTTTGATCTTTGAAGGGGAAGATATGATATTTATGCATGATTATGAGATTTATGTAAGTGCTTTATGAACATTTTGAAAGTGAATTGTCTATGATTATAATGTAATTGTTGTGTTGTTTAAAGGTTATTCTCCCATACACCTTTATGCATGAGTATGAATGAAGTGTCCATGACTATGATAATGTTGATGTGTTAATTGAAAGGTTATTCTCATGAACACATAATGAAGATGATGTGAAAGGTTTTCTCACACTATGATGATTCTAAGGTTCAAAGGCTTTTTCACCTATATTGAATCTATATCTAGACATGGACGGCGAATGGTTATTCTCACGCATGATCTATGAACTATCCAAAAGAACTAAGTTGGTTTGATTGTCAACGACATCCCTCCATGAAACAAATTATGACTTAATAAGTACTCTGTGGGATTAATGTTTAGCACCGACTGGATATTGAACATGAGATGGAAGCTCTTCCGTCAGAAAGGCCGGGTTTCTAGAAGCAATCTCATGAGATGGAAGATCTTCCGTCAGAAAGGCCAGGTTTCTAGTAACAATCTCCTTATCCCATAAACTACGTGCCCCTGTAGGATATTTAGCTAGTGGATTCAACCTAAGCTAACAAAGCATGGTTCTACCTTAGGTAAGCAGGACAACCCTTTTCGGTGTGGCTAACACCGGATTCTGTGTTAAGATCACATGGTCTATGTCGGTTAAGGCTTATTCCCACACAATGACAATATGAACAAGAATATGAATGATGGCCTAAGACAGTTTACTTATCATGGGTGAGATTTATAGGGTCTTATTCATGCATTGCACAAGTATGCTCTAAGGTTATTTATGAAGTGCTTCTCTTATGTTAAGATGACTTATGTATGGATTATGTCTATGACTTATTTAGTTATGACTTATGCTCTCTAAACTCTCAAATCATGTTTAAACTTGGAAATAGCATCTTTTCAAAAGAAATGTCCCTTTTAGCATGTTTTCAAATATTTTTATTCATGGCTATCATACTTAGTGCATTTTTGTAGTAACGCCTACTTTTCCTACATTTTTTCCAAGTGTAGGGTCCGGTTCTCAAGGTGGTCCTCATTGTGGCTAAAGCTTGGATTTGCTCATTTCTCCTAGCTTGTGGTGAGTCCTCATGATTCGAGGATGGATGTTTCACTTGTAGTTTCATTTATCGTTTTTCCTTTCTGGACTATGTTGTTTGGGTTTTGTCCCTTTCTCATTTCAAAGATTGTAATATATGGCTATGTTGAGACTTAGAGTCTCGACTTCTGATTTTTCTTTTATGAAAATTTTAGACTTGAAATACGTTTTTACTCTTATTTTTCTATAGCTTATGTTATGATATGCTAAGTGGCTTGTATGGAGTCCTTTGGGGTTCTATATGCCATGTTACATCTAGGGGGTACCCCTGGGTCGTGACAAACTTGGTAAGCAGAGCATAAAGTTTAGAATGATTCTAGGATCATGTCATGTCTCATAAGCCACATCTAGTAAAATCTTGTTCATAACTGTGAAGCGCGCCACATTTATGAATGAGTGGCTATAAGATTATTAGGAAACTAAAATTCTTTAATTACTCTTAAGTAGTGCCATAAGAGTTTAACTCTATAAAGTCCCTCACCTAATCCTTGCCGTATGTTCTTCAGGATATGAATACTAGAAGGGCAAACGCTAGAAGAATAGAGGGCGACAATGTGAATGAAGAAGCTTATCAAGCTCCGATTAATCCTTTGGCTATGTCGAATGTGGAGGTTAGGTCGGCTTTTCAAATATTGGCCCAAGCTTTGACGACTCAAGCTCAAGCTGTGACGGCTCAGGCAAATAGAGATGTTGTGACTAATGTGAATCTTAATGTGAATTTGGCGGCTTCAAGAGTGAGGGATTTTTCAAGAATGAACCTCCCGAATTTCATTGGTCCAAAGTGGAAGAGGATCCTCAAAGGTTTATCGACGAGGTTTATAAAGTACTTGCTATTATGAGGGTGTCTTTGGAAGAGAAGGCGGAGTTAGCCGCCTACCAAGTGAAAGATGTTCCTCAGGTATGGTATGATCAGTGGAAGGGAGAGCGACCTGTAGGAGTGGGCCCGGTAGAATGGGAATTGTTTAAATCGACATTCCTTGATAGATTCTTTCCCCTAGAGTTGAGGGAAGCAACGATGCAAAAGTTTATTAACCTTCGTCAAGGAGGTATGAGTGTGATGGAGTATGCTCTAAAGTTCACCAAACTATTCAAGTATGCTCCAACCATAGTGGCGGATTCGAGGGCTAAGATGAATAAATTTGTGATGGGAGTGTCCGACATGGTAGTCAAAGAATGCCGTACGACAATGCTTATCCCAGATACGGATATTTCACGTCTCATGGTGCATGCCCAACAAATGGAGGAAGAGAAACTCAAGGAAAAGAATAAGGAGGTGAAAAGAGCTAGGATCGGTGATGGGAACTTCTCCAATGCTAAGTCAGCTGGACAAGGCCGACCAAGGTTCAAACAAAGGTTTTCCAACCAAGGCTCCTCGAGTGCTCCAAGGGTCAACAAAGATAGGGTTTCTAACTCTAAACATCAAGGAGGTAATGGTAGTGGATCTTCTATGGCTAGGCCTACTTATGCTAAGTGTGGTAAGAAACATGATGGGTAGTGCCTAGCTGGCACGAATGTTTGTTTTTGTTGTGGTAAGGGTGGTCATCAATTGAGGAATTTCCCAATACTTACGGCTAAGGGAAAAGAGGGCAAACAAGCTCCTCCTAGTGGTTCAAACCCCAATGCTCCCAAGAAAAACTGATTTTATGCTCTTCAATCCCGAGGTGACCAAACGAGCTCCCCGGATATGCTGACCGGTATGTTAAAAGTCTTTCTTATTGATGTGTATGCCTTGTTGGATACCGGTGCTACTTTATCTTTTGTGACGCCCTTTGTGGCAAGTAGGTTTGATGTTTCTCTGGAAGTGTTATTAGAACCTTTTTTTGTCTCTACTCCTATTGGTGATCCTGTGGTGGCTAAGAGGGTTTATAAATGATGTCCCGTTTTCTTATCCCATAAAGTTACAATGGTTGATTTGGTAGAGCTTGACATGTTAGACTTTGATGTTATCTTGGGTATGGATTGGTTGCATGCATGTTAGGCTTCTATAGATTGTAGAACTCGTGTGGTCAAGTTTCAATTCCTGAATTAGCCTATCCTAGAGTTGAAGGGGGGAAATTCTATGCCTAATTGTCAGTTTGTTTCATGTTTAAAGGCTAGAAATATAATCTCTAAGGGTTGTATTTACCACCTTGTTAGGGTGAGGGATGTAGATTCTAAAACCCCTACTCTTGAGTCAGTCCCTGTTGTAAATGAGTTCCCAGAAGTGTTTCCAGATGATCTACCCGGTATTCCTCCCTAGTGGGAAATAGACTTTGGTATTGACCTTCTTCCGGATATGCACCATATCTCCATTCCTTCGTATAGAATGTCTCCGATGGAGTTAAAAGAGTTTAAAGAATAGTTAAAGGACTTGTTAGATAAGGGATTCATCCGGCCGAGCATCTCACCATAGGGTGCTCCGGTGTAGTTTGTTAAAAACAAAGATGGGTCTCTTCGTATGTGTATCGATTATCGACAATTGAACAAGGTGACCATTAAGAACATATATCCTCTTCCAAGGATAGATGACTTATTTGGCCGACTTCAAAGGGCTAGTTATTTCTCTAAGATCAATCTTCATTCGGGATATAACCAGTTGAGGGTGATAGGTGAAGATATTCCAAAGATGGCTTTCCAAACTCGATATGGTCACTATGAGTTTCTAGTAATGTCCTTTGGTTTGACTAACGCTCCGGCGGTGTTCATGGACTTGATGAATAGAGTATTCCGACAATATCTTGACATATTTGTGATAGTGTTTATCGATGATATTTTGATCTATTCGAGGAGTGAGAATGAGCATGTTGACCATTTGAGAATTGTGTTGCATGTTCTTAAGGACCATCAACTTTTCACAAAATTTAGTAAGTGTAAATTTTGGTTAAGGTCCGTGGCTTTCCTCGGTCATATTCTGTCAAGTAAGGGTATTGAGGTAGATCCTAAGAAGACGGATTCGGTCAAGAGTTGGCCTAGACCTATAACTCCTTCAGACATTAGAAGCTTTTTGGGTTTGGCCGGCTATTATAGAAGGTTTGTTGAGGGATTTTCTTCCATCGCCTCTCTGATGACGGCTTTGACTCAAAACAAGGCTATGTTCATTTGGTCAGAAGCTTGTGAGAAGAGTTTCCAAGAGTTGAAAGATAGACTTACTTCCGCCCTGGTGTTGACCTTACCGGAAGGTACAGATTGTTTTGTGGTGTATTGTGATGCCTCTAGAGTTGGGTTGGGAAATGTGCGGAAGAAAAATGGTAATGTGATTGCCTATGATTCAAGGCAACTTAAAGTCCATGAGAAGAAGTATCCTACCGATGACCTTGAGTTAGCGGCAGTTGTTTTTTCCCTAAAGATGTGGAGGCATTATCTATATGGGGTTCATGTTGATGTTTTTACCGATCATAAGAGTTTGCAATATGTATTTAGTCAAAAGGATTTGAATTATTGAAAGATTATGACAAGAGTGTACCTTATCACCCCGGGAAGGTCAATGTGGTAGCGGGTGCTCTTAGTAGGTTGTCTATGGGTAGTATGGCTCATATAGGTGAACAAAAGAAAGAGTTAGTTCGAAATGTTCATAAGTTGGCCTGGTTAAGTGTCCAATTAGTGGACTCAACCAATGGTGGTGTTATGGTTACAATGGGTCTGAATTGTCTTTGGTGACATGTGAAAGCTAAGCAAGGGCTTGACCCAATTTTAGTTGACTTAAAATAAAGCGGTGCTTAAGGAATTAGTAGAGGCTTCCTCCCAAGGGGGAGATGGTATGCTGGGATAGCAAGGTTGTGGAGTGTTCCTAGTGTTTATGATTTTCGGATCTTCTTGGAAATTCCACCTATGAAGGGTGTGATGAGATTGGGAAAGAAAGGAAGTTTAGTCCCCAGTATGTAGGCCCATACTAAATTTTGAGGCGTATTGATAAAGTTGCCTATGAGTAAGAATTTCCAAGTGAATTGGCTAAGGTGCATCCGGTGTTTCATGTTTCCATGCTCAAGAAGTGTGTTGGAGATCCGACATCTGTTATTCCCTTAGAAGGGTTGGGGGTCGATGAAAGTCTTTCATATGAGGAAGTTCCGGTGTTGATTCTAGACCGGCAAGTTAAGAGGTTGAGAAACAAGGAAGTTTTCCGTAAAGTTGTTGTGGAGGAATCTTTTAGTTGAGGGAACTACTTGGGAGGCCGAGGCCGATAAGATATCCCGTTATCCTCATCTTTTTCCTTCTACTCCTACCCTAGTTTGAGGTAAATAGTTCCTCTTGGTTTTACCTTGTTTTGGGAGTCATGTGTGTTATATGAGTTTTTTCATGATTTCCTTATGATATGCATGTTCTTAAGAAACTTATGTTTAGTAAGAAAATGAGTTTTTATGATTGATTTTCCTCATTTTGTTGTGCATTGAGTAAAAATTGCCTTTATGCTTCATGAGATGACTTGTTGAACATGCTTTAGTTGTGCTTTTTAGAAATATGTTGCATAAAGGCTGCATGAGATTGTGTTGAGCATCCTTTTAGTTGGAGAAGGTGATTCCTCCTATGAAATATGTTGAGTTTTCATGCATTATGGGTTGTTAGATGTAGTTCCTACTTTGTTGTGCTGCATTGATTATGTTTGAGATAGAGTTGAAATTTCCTCCTTTGAATTATGCATTATTTTGATATTGCATGCATGATAGGCTACTAGTCTTGAGTCTTACTTCCGTAAGGTGTTTAGATCATCATTCGAGGATGAATGTTCCCAAGGGGGAGATATTGTAACAGCACGAAAATTAGTAGGCTAATCTAGAGCTACGTTTGAGGGTTAGAGTCATGGAGGTTACCTAGGGCCAAGGGCAAAGGGTCAAGGGCCAAGGCTGCCCAAGCTTTGCCGAGGCACTGCCGCATGACCACGAGGGCCTTCACGACAAGTCGTGGTCACCACGAGTCGTGGTGCCACTCGTGGAGGTGGAGGCAGTAGCCTCCTTAAGGCTTCCCCAAATTGGCTCCTTCACACGAGCCACTTCACGACTCGTGAAACCTTAGAAGGCTCGTGGGAGTGGCCTTGGTCATGCCTTAGTGGTTGAGGGTTGATGGAGGGTGGCTTAGCCACTACCTCAAGGCCCACGAGAGGGACCATGACTCGTGGCTAAAACCACGGCTCGTGGAGCCCCTCGTGTAGCTGCCTTGGGCTTGTGGGCTAAAGGCACAAGTTGCCTAGCCACTGCCTCAAGTCCACGGAGGGGACCACGGCTCGTGGAGCCCCTCGTGGCACCTGGGCAGCTCACTTTAAATGAGGGGTGTTTTGGGTTATTCCGGTTTAAGTCCAATCAAAGTGAAGTCGTATTGCCTTACTTTTATACACCTATGTAAGTCATTTTAAGTCAAAATACACCCATTCACCTCATTATTTCCCAAAACCCAAATCAAATACCAAAGAGTTCATCTACTCCAAATATTCTCTCTAGAACTTCAAGGAAGAAGAAGAAGGAAGTTGGGGCTAGGGTTCAAGGAACAAGGTTTTCTACTCAAATTCATTTCATTCCATTTCTAAGGTATTGTATTCCTTCATCCATGGATAGCCTTCATCCATGGAGTCCCTCCAAATTCAATTTCAAAACCAGAAATCCCCAAATGTTAGGGTTTGATTCCAAAGTCATGGGTTCCTTTCAAAATCATTTCCAATGATTGAATCATGATATATTATGTATAAATTGATGATTTCCTATAGTTTTTATGTTGAATCCCCAAGAACCCATGAAACACCCATATTTCTCAATTATGATCTTGTGATGTGGTTTGTTGATGATCGAAGTATGTTATGAAATTATGCATGTAATAATTGAGTTACTTGAATTATGACTATATCTATGTCTAATGTAGTGAATTCTAGATGTGTTTATTGAATGTGATCTTTGATCTTTGAAGGGAAAGATATGAGAATTATGCATGATTATGAGATTTATGTAAATGCTTTATGAACACTTTGAAAGTGAATTGTCTATGATTATGATGTAATTGTTGTGTTGTTGAAAGGCTATTCTCACATACACCCTTATGCATGACTATGAATGATATGTCCATGACTGATAATGTTGATGTGTTAATTGAAAGGCTATTCTCATGAACACATAATGAACATGATGTGAAAGGTTCTCACAATATGATGATTCTAAGGTTGAAAGGCTTTCTCACCTATATTGAATCTATATGTAGACATGGATGGTGACAGGTTATTCTCATGCATGATCTAAGAGATATCCTAATGAACTAAGTTGGGTTGAATTTCAAAGACATCCCTCCATGAAATAAGTTATGAGTTAATAAGTACTCTATGGGATTAATACATAACACTGATTGGATACTGGATATGAGATGGAAGCTCTTCCGTTAGAAAGGTCGGGTTTCTAGAAGCAATCTCATGAGATGGAAGCTCTTCCGTAAGAAAGGTCGGGTTTCTAGTAACAATCTCCTTATCCCATAAACTACCTGCCCCCGTAGGATATTTAGCTAGTGGATTCCACCTAAGCTAACAAACCATGGTTCTACCTTAGGCAAGTAGGACAACCCTTTTCGGTGTGGGTAACACCGGATTCCATGTTAAGCTCACATGCTCTATTTCGGTTAAGGCTTATTCCCACACAATGAAAATATCAACAAGACTATGAATGATGGCCTAAGATGGTTTACTTAGCATGGGTGAGATTTATGGGGTCTTATTCATGCATTGCACAAGTATGCTCTAAGGTTATTTATCAAGTGCTTCTCTTATGTTAAGATGACTTATGTATGGATTATGTCTATGACTTATGTAGTTATGACTTATGCTCTCTAAACTCTCAAATCATTTTTAAACTTCGAAATAGCATCTTTTCAAATGAAATACCCCTTTTAGCATGTTTTCAAATGTTTTTATGCATGGCTATCATACTTAGTGCATTTTTGGTCTAACGCCTACTTTTCCTACATTTTCCCAAGTAAAGGGTCCGATTCTCAAGGTGTTCCTCACTGTGGCTAAAGCTTGGATTTGCTCATTTCTCCTAGCTTGTGGCGAGTCTTCATGATTCGAGGACGGATGTTTCTATTTTTGTTTCTCTTGTTTCCTTTTTGGACTATGTTGTATGGGTTGTGTCCCTTTCTCATTTCCACGACTGTAATAGATGGATATGTTGAGACTTAGAGTCTAGACTTCCGATTTTTCTTTTATGAAAATTTTAGACTTGAAATGCGTTTTTACTCTTATTGTTCTATTTCTTATGTTATGATATGCTAAGTGGCTTGTATGGAGTCCTTCGGGGTTCTATACGGCATGTTACATTTAGGGGTACCCCTGGGTCGTGACACTTCCATAATTGAGCGGTAAACTGAGCACCTCTATCTGAGATGATCGACAAGGGAACTCCATGAAGTCGAACTATCTCATGAATGTACAAACCAACATACTCATATGCTGAATTGGTAGCCTTTACCGACAAGAAATTGGTTGATTTAGTCATCCGATCTACAATCACTAAAATCAAATCATGTTTCCTGCTAGATCGCGGTGAGCAATAATTAAGTCCATATTAATCATCTCCCACTTTCATTCTGGAAGAGTTATATTCTGATCCACACCACATGGCCTTTGGTGTTCCACCTTGACTTGTTGGCAATTTGAGCACTTAGCAACAAAATCTGCAATACACCTCTTCATGTTATTCCACCAATAGACTTCTCTCAAGTTATGATAAATCATTGTGGAAACCGGGTGGATCGAGTATCTGTATTCTATGAGCTTCTTCCATGATCCTCTCTTGGAGATCATCAACCTTCAGAACACACAATCTACCTTCATAGCTCAATACACCATCTCCCCCTTTTTCGAAAGTCATTATCTTCTGCTTATGAGCATTTTCCTTTAGTTCAAGTAAGATGGGTTCTTCGTATTTCTTCTCCTTCACTTCTGACACTAATGAAGATTCAACCCCATTCATCATAATGCGGTGTAATTGTATAAATTTCAGCATCTTGCTTTACCCACATTCCCATTACTTCTGATGTTGTTTGTAAGTTGTATACTCTTTTTTCTAAATCAGCGTCTGATTTCAGAGCAATGGGGTACAAATTCATTATCATATATGATTGTGTCCTTGACAAAGGCCTCAATAATTTTGAAAGGACCAAGCTTATGTACTGATTGAAAAAGGCGTGGAGAAGTTGAAAAGGGTCGGCAATGATAAAGGAAACATTTGAGGTTGAAATCTTGATTTGAATTTGCAAATTTGCAACCCCTAAAGCACTGCAAATTGTCTCAATTGCTGGCATAAGAAAACGAGTTGAACTTGGCACATTAGTCAAGATTTCATTCCCAATTGCTACTGTTATGATGAGAGTTATATTTGTAGAATGATCTAATAGTACAACCTCTGAAACAAAATATATTATGTACTACTTACCTTCTCACAAAAAAAAAAGCTAGCACAGAATACTATGAAATACCAACTAAAGGTTATAATCGTGCATTAGTTTTGTCAATCTTTATTAAGTTTTATTTCGTACTTATGTATTTAGTGGCTTGTACGCGTGACAACCAGATTTTTGGGTTTTTAATAGAATAATAAGTTTTCTGATTTATCTTGTTCTCTCTTTTGTTGTTATTCCGATTTTCTATTGTTTTCGTTGGGTTGAGGTTGACTTGTCTTGGTGGGAAAAGACAAGTATCGTCACGTCTATTTTTTAATCGTGAAATGCCTCCATGATAATTTTATATATTAAACTAAATCTATTTTTTGTTTCTATATATACTACTGAATTTTGTGTTAACACAAGAAACCTAATAAATTTATTTCCATTTAAGTCGAAGCTCCAAGATTATTGTAATATAAGAATCTAGTCTTGATTTCACTTATGGTAAATTTGGAGCATGTTAATTATTATTTGTCCATATTTTTCATACTCCATTGTCATCTCTACGACAAATAGCAATCACAAAAATTCCTAATAATCATCTTCTATAATAATCATATTTTATTATAAAAATCATGATTAATTATCCTATAATACATCATAACTCATAACTCAAACTTGTTTGGAACTATTAGATACACCATAACTCAAGTTCGTTTATTTTTTTTGCCAATATAAAAAGTATATTCTTAAATTTGCATAATGTAGGTTAATTATCATCTTTGCACCTCCTAATTTTAGAGGGTCATTCATATAAATGCCCTTATTTTAGGATGATATTTTATTTATCTCCCAATTGATTATTGTTAATCCCAATGAGTCGTCTAGCGAATCGTTGCAATTGATGTTTGTTTTTGAAGAGATAATTTGTTTTCCTTTACATCAAGTTATATTTTTATATCATAATCTAATATAAGTTATGTCTTACAATGCATAATAAGTTATGCCACTTGTTCCTATAACACTTGTGTTATTAGAGGCATGCGTTCAATTCATAACCCACAAGGTAAAAGTTCTCTAAACTTATGGCAAGTGAATTAAATACTACACATTTATGGCTAATAGCTTAATTCCTACAAAATATATGATAAAAAGGCAAAATTTCTCTAACTTAAATCTCGAAAAATTAGGTAAAACATAAAGGTACTTTGATCCGTAAGTTTTCACTAAATGAGAGAAGAATAAAAAATTAAAGATTGAAAACCACTCAAAAATAGTAATCTTATGTGCAAGAACTAGGATCCCAAATTCTCGAGGAAAAAAATTTCTCTCTCTCTCACTCTATATATATATATATATATATGTATGTATATGAATTAATATGAATGTTAGGTCGTATTGTCATAGAAAGTAAAAAATAATATTCAAATTTGTCGTTAGGTAGAGTGTGGTACATTCATAAAAGAATTCAAAATAAAATCAATTAGTTAGTGATAATAACAAAAATGAGATATAAAATTATATTTCATAGGTTCAATCTTATAATCATTATTTTTTGCTCAATCAATTTTATATCCGTTGAATAACAACAATCATGTAAAATCCAAAGAGTCAAAATCTGACTATGTATAAGAGAAAAACTTTGAATCCATATGAAAGATTTAAAACCAAATTCATTATTTCTAGATCTTAGCTACCCCAATCAAATCAAAAAAGATTTTCCTTCTCAAACTGTTTGAGCATATCTTCTATTGAAGACAACTTGTAGACATCTTGACTTAAACTCCTTATATCTTCAAGGATTTCAGGTGTGGCGGTTGTAATTGCCAGTTCGCCCAACCTCTTAGATCGTTCTTGATTTCGACTATTGGTAGAAGACACTTTTTCCTCCAAGCGTTGATGATTCTTTTGAAATTCATAGTTATCACAAAAATTCAATGATACTTGTTCAGCAGGCACTGCATTTTCAAAACTACTAGTTGTCACTTGCTCGTTATTCGATGATAACACATCAACATAACTGATTTGTTGTGAATTGATTGAAAGATCATTGGGCTTAAAAGGGTGATGAGATCTTTTGTAGAACAACACTTCACCTGTCTTCTTATCCCTAACAGCTTCTAAAGGTGCCTCCATGATAGGTTTGTGAATTAAACTAGATCTATTTTGTGTGCCTATATATACTACCGAAATTTGTGTTGACACTAGAAACCTATTAAATTTATTTTTATTCAAGTCAAAGCTCCAAGATTATTGTAATATAAGAATCTAGTCTTGATTTAACTTATTGTAAATTTGGAAAATGTTAATTATTATTTGTCCATTTAATCTTCTTATTACCCAATATTATTGTATTTTTCAAAATAAATTAATATAAAATTTAAGTACTTAAATTTGATACTAGCATAATAATTTTTACATTGTTTATGTATATACTAGATTGGGCATAACCCGTGTTCAACACGGGCCCAACATGCATGGTTTCTCTATTGCTTTTTTACTTTAAAATTACAATTTAATAATTCAATTAAAATTTATCAATTATATTTGCACTAACATGAATGCGACATTTGCATTTATTTTGAGAAAGAGAAGCTCTCATGTACTTGTGAGAAAGAGAAGCTTCAATCTTACATCAAAGATAGAGAAAATCAACCATTGATTAATACTGAAGTTTAAATAGATAATGATAACCAATGGGGTACGTACAACACATGCATAATTGAGTACTTTTATTTATTATAAGAAAAACTGCATAAAACCACCCCATCATGAATTGTACATTATATGGATATATGAACTTCATATTATTGAATGTGTTATTACATTCTCTCCGCTCTGACATAGACCTTAGTACTCAAAACTATCCCTCATAAAAAATATTCAGCACCTAAATGTCCGTCTTTTCTTAGGTAAGGAAAGATCTTTCAAAAATAGAATCAAGAGAAAGCACTAAAACCGATGTAAGTAAGATCTGCTACAAGGAGAGTAATATCTTGTTGTCTTTTTCACGTTATGGAGCCCTATAAGATCAACAAAATCATTGCATAAATAAATCAGTATTTCTGAATTAGAATGAACAAAGATATTTTAACTAATGAAAGAGGATAACATGCAAATATTAACTTATTTTATGTTTAAGAGGTGCAAAATTGAATTAGAAAATAATTTTTACAATATCTAAATATGATTAAGATGACAAAAGTTTTATTAAGTTTGAGCACCATCTTCCGTAAGAGTATCCTGAAATTGAAAGTATAAGGAATAAGGGAAAAATTGAAAAATTCAATAGAAAAAAATAAGAAAGAGAACTCCAGAGACCTTCTGAAGCTTCCAAGCAGCAAGACCGAATCTTGATCTTTGGAGTCTTAATTGATGCTAATGGTGGGTTTCTAAAAATTGAGGGTACCTGTGGTTTGCTGGAAAAGAATGTGCCAATACACAGGTTAACAGGTAAAGAAGAAAGAAGTGAATGCTTAATAATTATTTTTGTGAATAAAACTAGAAGCTCACGTCTGGCTTTCTTCCTCAAGTGGCTGAACAATTGCAATTTACAAGAAGTTTAGAAGTTCAATTGTCTCTCTTAAACCATTGAAATGACTTGTCGATCATAAATAGCACCTTATCAAGAACAAAATTGACGACACCATCCACTATAATAAGGAATGAAGTTAAGAATTTGTGATTACAACCGAACTAAACATTAAATTAATTTATTGAACTGCAAAAAGAAGAAAGAAAAGGAATCTACAGATACACTACAAAAACATTGGCTCACTCTTCACACCAAGAAAAAAATTATATTCAGTGAAACCACAATTTAAATATTCTCGATAGTCTGTTCCTATTGCTAGTCTTCCTTACCTCGTTACTGTGCCATCAAGGTATTATTCCCCTTTTCTTCAACTAATCAATCTCTATTTTATGTAAAAGTTCTTCACAAGTCTAGGTTTAGCCTCATACCGTCTTCTTATTACTTCTTCTGTAAATGCCACTAACTGTCAACTTTTTTTATGTATTTCAGCTTGGAAAAGATGGTGTCACATTCATTCCACACTATTTTCTATACAATGTTTATGTTGTCAGCATGTGCCCTTGTCTCAAAGACCTTACATAAAGTTTCTGGATCATCTTCCAGAGATGTTGCCAAGAAGCTTAAGGTAAATGATTTTGTTTCTCTTGTTGTGTAAACTTACAGTCTCCTATTCTATTCCATCAGCCATGAACTTTATAGAACAATATTCTACTATCCTTCTATCATGTCTAACTTGGAAATCAACATTTTTGCCAAGCCGAAGACCAAGTTCAAATGTCACTGAATCTTCTTTACCGAAAAGTCATTTATTTTTCAGAAATTACATCAGCAACATCAGTAAGTTTCACAAATATCTCGACTTGCTCAGTTTACCAAAGAAATAGAGTTAGATATACAGTTTTTTTGGCACTAAGTCATTATACCTATAACTAGATTACCTGGCATTTTAGAATGACATGCTTATCAAACTATAATAAGAATATCATATTGGGATATAATATAAAAATCGGAGTCATTTCTTGAAATGTTTATAAAGCCGATGGAAAATGGTTTCGACAAGAGATTGATTATGGAGACTTGATGTATTTAATTCTTATGTGTGACATTTCCTGAAAATTAAGCTTGATCTACTTGTTGCGTGTCACTAAACTACTTGACTTTGAGGTTGACTTGTTTGATTCCTTTAATTGTTGAATTGTGGTTTATGAACTGAGAATACATTGGGCCTGTGACCCATGTATTATAGAATTGCTAGGTTGGGTTGATTTCTGTGAGGTTGTAGTTTGAGGAGGTTCATTATGGAGTCGGGGGTATATATTTTCTAGCTAGTTGCTTTGTTTAGTAGTTTTCTTGTTGGTACTCACCCCTTGTTTCTACACTTGTGTAGGTTCCGAGCCCACACCCGCGTGATCTCTTTCTCTTTCTTCGATCTCGAGGGTTGTCAAAGACTTGAAGAGGTAGTTGTTTGTAGTTAACTAGTCCCTCTTTTTCCTTTTCTTATACTTTTTTTCTATTTGAGAAACAAAGACTGAGACTTGTATTTATTTCTTAATTCTGTACTTATGTATTTAATGTCTTGTACACGTGACAACCAGATTTTATGGGTTTTAATAGAGGAATAAGTTTTCCATTTTTTCTTGTTCTTACTTTTGTTGTTATTTTGCTTTTCTTTTGTTTTCGTTGGATTGAGGCTAACTTGCCTTGTTGGAAAAAGACAAATGTCATCACGTCCATTTTTGGGAAGTGAAAAATTATATCAGAGCCCAAGGTTCATAGGTCTCACGTGTGTACAAGCCCAATCTATGTAGAGTCTTGAGGATCCTTACAGAGACTCTGTACTTATCTTTAAGAGGCTACAATATTGTTAGGCAACTTCCTTTTATTCATCCTTTCTTATCGTGTGTTGTTACCTTCGCTAGTGGTGAGTTGCCATGTATTTTTTTGGCAGCTGCCGAGGACCTGAGCTTTTGTTTCTAGTGACAGATAGGAGGCATTCCCCGCTTGTTGTTGAGGCCCCAACTAGGGGTAGAGGTAGGGCCAAAGCTAGAGGTCATTCTCGTGGAGTAGCACCCAGTAGAGGTCATGCCCGTGGAGTGGCACCAACTAGAGGGCGGGCTAGAGAGGCTTCTCCTAAGCCACAGGTTGAGGTTGTTGAGGACTAGGTTCCTCCTGAGTTTGGAGCTCCATTATTTCAGGAGTCTTTGTTGAGGATGCTTGGTGTGATAATGAACCTTTCTTCATTTTGAACGTAATTTTTGAGCTAAGACTCGAACCCTTCTTTATTGTAAACGGAATTTTTCCGAGTCATTTTGAATTTTCTTAGGTGTTAAGGTCACTAGATGTAACACCTCTAGTTTAACAAAGAACTAAAGAGAAATTCGTTCAAGTCTTCCATCGTTTTCTTATGTTTTGGATCAACTTCAAATGACCATAACTTTCAGCCCAGGATGAGTTAGGTGACTCATGAGATGTCAAACGAAAGATCTCTAAGTCCTCTTTTCAACGCCACCGAGTTTGCTAAATTTCTAGTTCGGATGACGGAGATATGCCTGTTTGAGTTCAGCCTGTTCGATTCAGAAAAGTTCATCCAAATTAAAGAGGGGTATTTTTGTCTTTTCCTTATCCCCACTAGCATGACTGGTTTTTAGTAATACTTTAGGGGTCTAAACTGATTTTTATTAGTTTTCACAATCCTAAATATGCTTAGGGTTTTAGAGAGAAGTCAAGAGGATAAAAAGGGATAAACTTTCAAGCATTCATCAAGTTTAAAGGTTTTTGATAATGCTCAACTACACTTAATCCAATTCGAAGTGTAGGCGATCACAATCAAGTATAAACCCAACGAAGAGTTGGGGTAGATCCCACAGGGAGTGATACGGTAGAGAATTCAATTACGAAATGAAAGGCGTGTTCTAATCGATTGTAGGAATAGAATTTTATTGGAAAAATTAAAGTAAATTGAAGGGATTGACAACAAGTGTCAAATTGGGGATTAGATTTGCCAATGAACAACTACTAAAACAGGGGAGTATTCAAGTAGAGAGGGATCCTTGGGGATAAGATCGACTAATTTCCAATTTCACTATACGGGTGATTACTATTTACTGAAAATCGATGAATCTTAGTGGGTAGGTTAGACTTTAAATGTCATATTTATCTCTCAATCAACTATCACGATTCAAGCGAATTCTCTCGAACCTCAATAAGCATAACAATTATGCACAGCCCAAAATCTCAATTAATCTACTCTCTCGAGCTAAATTTGTAGGATCGAATTTAGACTCACTTTCTCAAGATGAATCCACTACAACCCAATCACTACAATCATCAATTGATAACTTTAATTCTAAAACCTCTTTCTCAAGCAAGCATAGAATACAAGGCTAGAAATTTATTTGTAACTACAATACATGAAATAAAACTTAGTCATCAATTGAAGCCACTTCAAAGCAACAATTAATTCAGTAAATACTAACGTCCATAATCTAATTTAGACCATTAATCACATAACCACACCCCCAAGAATGGGGGTTTCAGCAAAACATTATAAAACGCAAGAAAATATTACTAACTATATTCTCCACAGCTAGGCAATGATATTCGAGTCTTCACAATGCTTGAAATCAACTTAAAATCAAAATGCAAATTAAAATTCTACTCAAAAACTACTAAAACTAGTGTTTGAATAAAAAAGCCAGAGTTAGAATGTGTAGGAACTGTTCTGTCTTTTCAAAATTCAATTTATGCGTTCCCAGATTTTCGCCATCGGGGTCATTCGGCGGAATAAGTCGAGCATCACCAACCAGGTCGGCGACGCGCCAAATGCTTCTGTCGATCACCTTTTTTGGCTTGAGCCTTCACCCTTTCTGTGTTGTGATTTTAGGTGATCGAAGTCGGGCTCGCCGACCTAGTTGGCGATGCGCCAATTGTCCCTTCTTATCGCCGTTTCTGCTTGCATCTTCACTAATCACTCTGTAATTTTAGGCTGGCTGAAGCTCGTTCGACGATCCAATCGGCGTGCCACCGAAAGGTACGTTCTACCGCCGAGTTGCCTTTTTCCAAGGTCTGGCACTTCGTAACTTTAGGCAAACTAAAGGACTTCTCGGCGAGTCGCCGAGTGGTCTGGATGATCCGTAACCTTGCTTTTCTTCAACTGTTTCAACTTTTCTTCTTCTTTTTTCCCAGTATTGTCCTTGCCTTACTCTCTGGCCATCATAGCTACAAATTAGCACATAAACATCAGTTTAGAGCATAAGATAGAAAACGAGGACACTAAAACTATGATTATTAAGCCCTAAATGAGTCAAAATCCCAGACTCATCAACACCCCCAACCTAAACTTTTGCTTGTCCTCAAGTAAAACACAATATCAATCAGTTCAACACGGATGTCTACAAATAGTGTTGCTTAAGACTCAACATGAATGCACACAAGAGGTTCAAACTACCCATGCAATGGTCAAATATGCACCATATGTAGCCATGATCAAATAGAACTCAAGCTCACAATGATTGCTTCAAATTCAAGTTCAAGCTCAACAAAAGCATTCAAATGCCCTCTTACAAAGAATTATTCCATGCTCACAAAAAACTCATCAAATTTCCAAAATTTCGAAATCAAAAGCAACTTCCACACTCTCAAAGATAAACACATGAATGATTCTACCCATAGGCTTGCTCGTATTTTTCAACCAACCTGACTTTCAGCTCACTCAAGATCACGAAGGTCTTTCAAGGCTTGTAACGGGGCTGAGAGTAAATGTATGATCATTTTGGTTTAGTGACTTCTACCTTAATGAAGCATGGTCTGCATTTCACTTTTTCTCCTTCTCTTTCACTTTTTTTTTTTCACAATCCACCCTATGTTTTTTTAAGCATGAGTCATTGGATACCCTATTTCTTTGGTGCATTTCACAAACTTTATCTTAATAATTCTTTTCTTATTCGATCTTTTTCTACTTTCACTTTTCTCTTTTCTCCTTCTTTTTACATGTAGGGGTTCCATCTTTTTCGACATGATACTTCAAGAGAAAATTTCTCAAACTTCTTGATTTTCCCTCTTTTCCACCACACCCCCAAGCCTAAGTTGGCTATTCAGAATAACCAATGCTTCATGAAGAGTTTAGGTGGGTAAGAAAGAGGTCAAGTGTTCTTCAAGTTTCATTCAAAGAAAAGGATAGGCTCAAATGGTGCCAAGCAAGGTTCACACTCTCACAAGGTAGTTACAAAGAAGTATAATGGCAATTTTGTTTCACTCTCCACAAATGATGCCTAAGATCATCTCTATTATTCACCTACATCAGTCGATTGGACAAATGGGGCTAGTTCTAGGTATTATCAAGCACACATTTAAAGCCAATCTCACCGCACACGACATTCAACACATTTATCAAACAAGACTCTACAATTTTAGCTAGAGTGCAACGATCATCACAAGATTTATTTCAACAACAGGCCAGTCACAATGAGATGCTAAGAGTTCACATATGACTTATGCAACTCAAGTTTTCATCATTGGAATAGCACTCGCATATCGTTCAATCAAGAGAACTATTCAAGTCATCGGTATTGACCGCAACCGACACTCAAATTTGCAAGGGAACATCCACATTCACCAATAGCAAGAGGTGACAATTTTAAATTCTGGTCAAAACCAACATTTAATTTAGTTACCCCCACCCCACCAAATAAATCTATAATTTTCCTCAATTCAAAAATAAAAATAAAGAGAGAATTAAAAAGGAAAGATCGCTGAATGAAAGAAGTGAGATCAGAAGAAGTCTTCACTAAATGGCCAATCGGCGAAGGCTGCTTAAGACCACCGAACCATTCGATGAACTGCAGACATCTCGCAAAAATTTCCAGAATGCTGGCCCTTCATTTGGGACCAAAAGGTGAGTTAACTCGTGCTCGCCGAACCATTCAGCGAATCGCTGAACTGTCAGACAGCTTCGCTGAAATTTACAGAATGGTGGTCCTCCAGTCTGGACCAAAAGGTGGAACAAATCGCAACCAACGAAAGGGTCTTATCATCGCACAATCTTCGGTCCCTGCACATTCAGTAAACATTATTTGAAAACAACTAAAGCTTGGACCACACACGTCCATGAAGTTTTGAATGTGCTCATAGGGATCCTCATGAGCTAAGCCTTCAAACGAACCCTTCATTTACAATAGCTGCAACATCCTGCTAGTCACGTGGAATACCACATTTCCCACGACTGGAGGTAAACGAATAGCACCTACACCACCATATTGAGCTTCATTAACATCGTTCAAGTTACCGATGTCATCATGATATCCAAGTTGGCTAGTGTTTCTCCCGTTCACGCTTATCTCATTATTTATTTAAGAGAAGCCAACAACAAACACAAAACAAAGCAAGTTGATTCAACTACAAACAAGAATAGATCACAACTAAACTTCACTAAAAGAATTCTAAATACCACTCCTCGGCAGCGGCACCATTTTTGATAGCGCTCAACTACACTTCATCCAATTCTAAGTGTAGGTGACCACAATCTAGTATAAACCCAACAAAGAGTTGGGGTCGATTCCACAGGGAGTGATACAGTAGAGAATTCAATTATAAAGTGAAAGGCGTGTTCTAATCGATTGTAGGAATAGAATTTTATCGGAACAATTAAATTAAATTGTAGGGATTGACAACAAGTGTCAAATGGGGTGATTAGATTTTTCAATGAACAACTACGAAAATATGGGAGTATTCAAGTAGAGAGGGATCCTTGGGGATGTGATAGATTGATTGCCAATTTTACTATACGGGTGATTACTATTTATTGAAAATCATTGAATCTTAGTGGGTAGGCTAGACTTTAGATGTAATAGTTATCTCTCGATCAACTATCACGATTCAAGCTAGTTCTCTTGAACCTCGACAAACATAACAATTATGCACTGCCCAAAACCTCAATTAATCTACTCTCTCGAGCTAGATTGGTAGGATTGAATTAAGACTCACTTTCTCAAGCTGAATCCACAACAATCCAATCACTACAATCATCAATTGATAATTTTAATTCTAAAACCTCATTCTCAAGCAAGCACAAAATACTAGGCTAGAATTGTATTTGTAACTACATTTCATTAAATAAAATTCAATCATCAATTGAAGCCACTTCAAAGAAAAAATTAATTCAGTAAATACTAACACCCTTACACTAATTTAGACCATTAATCACATAATCACACCCCAAAAAATGAGGGTTTTAACAAAACATTATAAAATGTAAGAAAATATTACCAACAATGTTCTCCATCAACTGGGAAATGAGATTCGAGTCTTCACAATGCTTGAAATCAACTTAAAATCAAACCCCAATTTAAAATTCTACTAAAAACTTACTAAAAATAGTGTTTGAATCAAAAACACTGAGTTAGAATGTGTAGGAATTGCTCTTTCTCTTTTCAAAATTCAATTTATACGTTCCCGAATTTTATCCTTCGGGGTCATTCGATGGAATAAGTCGAGCGTCACTGACCAGGTCGGCGACACACCAATTTCTCCTGTCCATCGCCTTTTGGGCTTGAGTCTTCACCCTTTCTGTGTTGTGTTTTATGCAATCGATGTCGGGCTCGCCGACCTAGTTGGTGATGCACCAATTGTCCCTTCTTATCGCCATTTTTGCTTGCATCTTCACTAATCACTCTATAACTTTAGGCTAGTTAAAGCTCCTTCACCGATCCAATCGGCGCGTCGCCGAAAGGTAAGTTCCACCGCCGAGTTGCCTTTGTCGAAGGGCTGGCACGCTGTAACTTTAGGCATGCTGAAAGACTACTCGGTGAGTCGCCGAGTGGTCTTGGTGATCCTCAGCCCTTCATTTCTTCAACTGGTTCAACTTTTCTACTCCTTTTTGCTTGGTAATATCCTTGCCTTGATATTTTCCCTTCATAGCTACAAATTAACACATAAACATCAGTTTAGAGTATAAGATAGGCAATGAGGACACTAAAACTATGGTTATTAACCCCTAAATGAGTTAAAATCTCAGACTCATCAGTTTTCGCAAAGAATTTGATTCTGTCAAGGTATGTAAGCTTCCATAGTGTTGGGTTTGTTCGCCTCATGCTAATCATATAATATTTTTCCCATGAATTCATTCTTGCTGTTGAACTGTTGAGTTCATGAGAAGTTCTTGAATTTAATTTTTAATGGAGTGTTGTTTTGAGTTCGTTAGGTGAGGGTTGCGAATGAGTTGAGTCAATTGATAGTTCCTTCTGTAGGTTTCGCTGAAATTGTTCTAGGTTATAAGAATTCATGAATTTTGACCATAGATTCGCAGTAGTTATGAGTTGAATTATCTTGGGAGAGGAAGAATAGATCTGGCAAATAACTGCGCTGAAGTCTGTGTCGCGGAGATGATCCCATACCCCATTACCCAGACGAGCTCTCCCTCTCCACATCGCGGAGAGGTTACGGACTCCACTGTCCCAAAAAAATAAACCTTGCGACTTAATATTTAATCCTTCTCCACATCTCGCGTTTGCACCCTAAATTCGTGTCTTCGGTTGTTTATTATTATCAATAACCTAAACTCCATTTTATCATTAAGAGATACTATATCCAAATCATAATTCTTGAATTCACATTCCAAATTCAAGGTAAAGTTAAGAAAAAAATTTAAGAAAGTCTTTGGGTCAAATTGTGAATCTCTTTGAGATGAACTACCGATGTGAGCTAAGTTTTGAGGAAGTAAGTATGAGAATGAGAAGATTTGTACAGTTGAGTTCTATATTGTCACTTAGACCTTTGAGTCTAGTTGTTCATGTCCATAATTCTGCATAAACTCTATGAATGAAGTGTTCTTAAGAGGAGGAGTATCTTTAAGTTCCATGTTCTTGAGGATTGGGTTCCTAACCCTTTTTGAAACTATATTTCATAATTATTGGATTTCCATACGTTATGCATGGAGGTCCTTGAGTTGAGTCTATCATGCCCATAATTCTGCATGAACCCTATTAGTCGAGCATTCTTGAGATTAGTAGTGCCATTGAGTCCTTGAGTTATGGAGTTCTGGAGTTATCATGTTCCGAGTATTGAGTCCTATATATGGTTATTGAAACCCTTGAATTGAGTCATTCATGTCCATAATTCGGCATGAACTCTATTTTGAGAAGTCTTTCACAATTATTTATAATGTTTTTAAAGCTTGAGTAAATGAGTATGAGGATGAGGAAAGTCAAGTTTCATTTTTCAAAATAGATATAAGGGAATTAAGTATTCCTAAGAGTAAATATTTTTTTATTTAAAATGAGAGGAAACTTTTATTTCCAAATGAGTTCATGAGCCTTTTTGAGCACTATCTCTTTTAAGAGAACATTCTGAGTAATAATCACAAAGTTTGAGGATGAGGAAATATTTTTTTAAACATATGAGCATGAGTTATATTATTGGGAGTAGTATTGAGCACTGATAAGGGGGAGAGTTCAGACCACTCACAGCCTCCATAAACCATGTATGCCAACATGGGTAAAAGGTCATACTTTTTAGATGATTTATTTTTAAGCATAGCTTAGTGGATCCACTTAGTTAAGGATGTCCTATACTTCGGAAAGGTATTGGATAGTTCTGGCAGCGTGGCCGAGATGTTGTATCATCACGTTGCTCATAGTGATGGTTGTAGGTTAGAGCATCTCCCAAATAAGAGTAAAGAATTATTATTGTATTTTCATATACATTTGAGTTTCTTATCTACTGTTTTAAATGTTTCATGTATATATCATCTTTTATTGTTTCTTTCATATTGAGTTGAGTATTCTTGAGTTGAGTTGAGTTTCCTTGCGTTGAGTTGAGTATTCTTGTGTTGAGTTGATTATTCTCGAAGTGAGTTGAGTATTCTTGAGTCATATTGAATTGAGACGAGGTCAGAATGTCGTCCTTATTATTAGTTCGAGCTTATACTTATGTTGCAGAGTTCCCCTTACATGCTCGTACATTCCATGTACTGACGTCATTTGGCCTGCATCGTTTCATGATGCAGATTCAAGTATTCAGGATCAACAACAGGCTTTTCATTGAGGACATGTGATATTCCAGTCAGCTTTGGTGAGCCTTTTAACATTCAGGAGGACTTCACCATTACCTTACAGTTATTAGTTTTGAGATGTTGTGGGTCTTGTCCCGATATCCTTCTGTAATAGTAAAGGCTTCGTAGATAGACAGAGTTGAGGAGTTGTCTGTATTTACTTTCTTTTGAGATTTTTTACAAACTCTGTGAATATATGTTTAGTATTGTTCATACATTTTAAAGTAGAGTATTTGAGTTCAATGAATTTAATTCAGTTTTAAGCCTTTGTATGATTGAGTTAGTCTTCCGCTTGTAGTCAGCCAGGATGAGGGTTTGCTTGGGGACAAGCAATGGTTCTTGAGTGCCGGCCACGTCCAGGGGTAGACTCGGGTCGTGACACCCAGGGTGCTCAAACGAGAGTAGGGGAGTAGACTCCAGGTGTACATGTCAAGGTGGGCCAGCCACAAGTGGTTCATGCAATGGTTGTTGGTGCATAGATTGCTCTTGAGGTTATCTCGACAGCGGCTGATCGGCAGAACTATCAGAGGTTTCACAAGATGAAAGCACAACACTTATAGGGTGGTAAGAGTGAGGATGCTCACGAGTTTTTAACTTTGTGCCGTGAGATGCTTGAGGTAGTGGGTATGGTGGAAGCTCGTAGTGTTCGGTTTGTGGCACTTTAGCTTCATGGTTGTGCTAGAGAGTGGTGGAGGACTTTAGTGAGGTCTAGATCAGTTGGTTCTCTTCCAGCATCGTGGCATATTTTTTCTAGTGTTTTCCAGGACCACTTAATTCCTTGGAGTGTAAGAGAGGAGAGTCGTCTGAGATTCGAGAGCTTGACTCAAGGTATTTTATTTGTGACCGAGTATGTGTCCTGTTTCTGTGAGCATTATATCCATGCTATGACTATTGTTCCGGATGAGGTTGAGAGAGTTTGCCAGTTTGTGAGAGGGTTGACAGAGACTTTGTCTATCAGGTCTTATCTGTTTAGGGAAGCCATAGAGGGGGCTTGGTTCCAGTCCATTGAGAGCACCGTCAAAGAGGCGGAGTTGATGGTCTTAGAGAAGTTTGGTAAGCCCAATAGGAAAAAATTCTTCTGGTCAGTTTTCTTGTGCCTCATCTGGAGACAGAGGTTCGCATAGAGGTGGTAGTTCTTTCCAGACCCTTGGGTCGGTTCATGCTTCTATTCTAGCGACTGAGAATGGGTAATCAGCACGATGAGCTTATGATTTTTGTTGAGGTAGTTATGGTAGTTTGTTAGGTTCGCAACAACAGTTATATGTGCCGAGATCTTGCTTCACCTGTGGGTATCCAGGTCATATGATGTGACAATGTCCTTTACAGACTCATTCGAGACCTCAATGTTCTCTTTCAGCTACTCTAGTTAGGGATTCAGTGTCTTCGGCTAGGAGTCGAGGTAGAGTTAAGTCAGGTAGAGGTGATAGGACTACTGGTAGAGGTACTCCAGCTACGCACGTTGAAGGTAGAGGTTCTACTCAGGCTACAGCCGGCCGAGATGGCCAGTGTTATGCTTTTCCAAGGAAGCCGGAGGCTTAGACTTGTGATGCTGTGATAATAAGTATCGTCCCAGTTTGCCATCAACCTGCATCGTTATTGTTTGATCCGGGATATGCTTTCTCATAAGTCTCTAGCTATTTTGCTATTGGGTTTAATATGATGTTTATTTGGATGCATGTGCCTATTTATGTTTCTACACCAGTGGGTAAATCCTTAGTGGTGGATCAAGTGTATCGATCATGTCTTGTTTTTTTAGCCGGGTATGATACTTTGGTAGACCTGATCATTTTGGCAATGGTAGACTTTGATATTATCTTGGGTATGAATTGGCTTTCTCCACATCATGCTATTCTTGATTGTTATGCTAAGAGTGTGACCTTAGTGATGTCAATTGTCCCTAGAGTTGAGTGGATGGGTGCTAGTGGTTCCCATCCTAGCAAACTTATCTCCTTCATTAGAGCTCAGAGATTGGTTGATAGTGGGTGTTGTCCTACTTGGCTTTTATTCGGGATAGTAGAGTCAAGTCATCTCCTGTGGATTCCGTGCCTGTGGTTTGAGAGTTTACAAATGTGTTTCCTACTGATCTTCCAAGTGTTCCTCCGGCTAGGAATATCGATTTTTCTATTGACTTGGAGTTGAGTACCAAGCGCATCTCTATTCCTCCTAATCGTATGGCTCCAACAAAGTTGAAGGATTTGAATGATCAGTTGCAGGATTTGTTGAGTAAGGGGTTCATTTACCCTAGTGTTTCTCTGTGGGGTCATCCTATATTATTTTTAAGGAAGAAAGATTGTTCTATAAGGATGTGTATTGATTGTTGACAGTTTAACAAAGTGATAGTGAAGAGCAAGTATCCTCTTCCTCGTAAGGATGATTTGTTTGATCATCTACAGGGTGCATCTCTGTTTTCTAAGTTGATTTGAGATTCAGTTATCATCTACTGAGATTAGGGCATCAGATATCCCTTAGATAACATTCAGGACTCGTTATGAGCACTATGAGTTTCTTGTGATATCTTTCGGGTTGACTAATTCCACTGCAGTGTTCATGAAGTTGATGAACAGGGTGTTTTGACCTTATTTGGAGTCCTTTGTGATAATTTATTGACGACATCTTGGTGTACTCCAAGACTGAGGAGGGTCACGATTGACATTTGAGGATTGTAATCTATAGATTGAAGGAAGAGAAGCTTTATGCCAAGTTCTTAAAGTGCGGGTTTTGGCTTGATTCTGTGGCATTTTTTGGACACGTGGTATCCAAGGAGGGTATTCGGGTAGATCCATCAAAGATTGAGGCAATGAGAGGTTGGACCACACCTACCTTAGTTATCGAGATCCAGAGTTTTGTGGGACTTGCGGGCTATTACCGATGGTTTGTTCAAAACTTGTCTACCATTTCTTCTCCTTTGACTAGAATGACTCAGCAGAGTGTGAGATTCCAGTGGTGTGATATTTGTGAGGAGAAATTTCAAAATCTCAAGACTTTGTTGATTTTAACTCCTTGTTTGACCTTACCTGAGGACGGTGGGGATTTTACTATTTTTGTGATGCTACTGGAGTTGGGTTAGGTGGTGTTCTGATGTAGAAGGATAAGGTGGTTGCCTATTCTTATAGGTAGTTTATGAACCATGAGAGGAACTACCATACCCATGATTTAGAGTTGGCAGTCGTAGTGTTTGTGCTTAAGTTATGGCAACATTATCGGTATGGAGTTCATTGTGAGGTTTTCAAAGATCATTGGAGTCTTTAGTACATTTTCAGCCAGAGAGATCTGTATCTGAGGCATCGTAGATGGCTTTAGCTATTGAAGGATTATGACATTACTAACTTGTATTATCCAGGGAAGGCCAACGTAGTGGCTGATGCATTGACTAGGAGTACTTCTAGCATGGAAAGTCTTGCCTCTATTAGTGTGGATGAGAGACCATTGGCTAGAGATGTTCAGAGGTTAGCCAACAATATCGTCCAGTTGCGGGTGTCTAAGAAGACGGGTGGTTTGATTGCTTTTATTGAGGCTCGTTCTTTCTTAGTTGGGCAGATTCGTGAGTGCCAGTTTGATAATTAGAAACTATGTCTAATTCGAGACAAGGTTATGAGAGGGGAAGACAAAGGGGTTGTCCTTGATTCTAATGGTGTCTTGCCAAATGAAGGCATGATTTTTGTGCCAAAGGTGGGTGAGTTGATTACATTGATTCTTGAGAAGGCCCATTGTTCCTGATATTCCATCCATCCAGATGCGGCAAAGATATATCATGACTTGAGCCAACACTATTGGTGGTGTGGCATGAAGAAGGATATTGCAATATATTTTTGAGGTGTTTAAGTGTGAGCACCAGCGGCCTGTAGGTATACCTCAGAGGATGCCCAGTCCTACTTAGAAGTGGGAGCGGATCACTATGGAATTTGTTGTGGGACTACCTTCCATTGTGGATGGTTATGATTCTATTTGGGTGGTTGTCGATAGGTTGACTAATTCCACCCACTTCATCCTGGTCGGGTGAAGTATACGGTGGAGAAGTTAGCTGAGCTTTATATCAGTCAAATTGTGCGACTACATGGGGTCCCAGTTTCTATTGTCTTTGATCGACGTTCCTTGTTCACTTCCCATTTTTTCAAGGCATTGCAACATGGTTTGGGTACTCGGTTAGATATGAGTACATCTTTTCATCCTTAGAATGATGGTCAGTTTCAGTGGACGATTCATGTTTTTGAGGACATTTTTGAGCTTTTGTGATTGATTTTGGTGCTAGATGGGATCGACATTTTCCTTTAGCAATGTTTGCCTATAACTACAGTTATCATTCAAGTATTTTAATGGCCCCTTTTAGGGCATTGTATGGCAGACGATGAAGATCTCTGATCGGATGGTTTGATTCGGCTGAGATGGATTCATTAGATATAGAATTTATTAATGATGATATGGAGCAGGTTCGTACGATCCAGAGTAGAGTCCTAATAGCCTAGAGTCGATAGAAGAGTAATGCGGATTGGAGAGTTCGAGCCCTATTATTCATGGAGGGTGATCATGTTTGGCTCCGAGTGTCACCCATGAAGGGTGTGATGAGGTTTAGGAAGAAGGGAAAGCTTAGCCCTAGACTCATTGGACCCTTTGAGATTTCAAGTCATGTGGGAGAGGTGGCCTATAAGTTTGCCTTGTGGCCTAACTTGTCAATTGTGGATCCGGTATTTCATGTTTCCATGCTTTAGAAGTACATGTCGGATGAGTCCCATGTACTTTCCCTTGATTAAGTTAGGTTGGGTCCAAGCTTATCTTTTGAGGAGGAGCTTATAGCCATTTTTGATAAGCAGGTTCGGAAGCTTAAGACCTAAGAGATTGCTTCAGTAAAGATGCAGTGGAATCATCGTTCAGTCGGTGAGGCGACATGGGAGACAAAGTCAGATATGCGTTTCAGATATCCTCAGCTTTTCAAAGCTTCAGGTACTTTCTCTTACCTCATGTTCGAGGAAGAACATGGTTTTTAGTGGTGGATAATGTAATGACTTGGTCGGTCATTTCTGGAAAGTTTTTCAAAATTATCATTTTATCCCTCCCGTTAATGGCCTCGAGTCCTTTTTGACTGAGTTTTGAAATATTGGTTTGATCCTTGAGTTAATAGTTGAGAATTTTGTAAGTCTTGAGTTTTAAAGGCTAATTTATTAAGAAAGTGATTTTGATGTCTTTTGGAGTTTCGAGTGTCGGGATGGAATTCTAATGACTCCATCAGTCTCGAAATGTGAAATATGATCAATGAGAGTTGTTGGTTTCAGATTCCATTTGAGGATTTGAGGTCCTAAGCTGTGAAATTATGGATATTTAACATTTGTGTTAACATTGGTCAACATTCAGGGTTCGGATGCTCGGATCAGAATTTCGAGAGTTCTGTTGGGTTTGGGGGATGAATTTAGGCGTAGAAGGGTCTTCATTGTTTTTTGAGAGGTTTCGAGCTTGTTTTGACATTTTTAGGCGTAGAGATAGTTTCTTCGCTGGTTTCTACATCTTGTGCATGGCCACTTTGGTCATCGCGATCGTGAGACTTCCTAATCACGATCACATAGCATTTTCTTGGGGTGCATCTCAATCACGAGGGTCTTTCTGCGATCGTGATGGTTAACTTTAATGAGTTCACTACCTTAGTCATCACGATCGCGTGACCCTCGGTCGCGATCGTGATGAGCGTTTGAGACCTGGGCAGAATGTTTTCTAATATTAGGGTTTTAACCCCATTTCACCATTTTTTTTGTTTTGGGAGCATTGTGGTTGCGATTTGGACCAGGTTTTCGAGGGAAATCCTTTGGGTAACGATTCTTAACTCTAAATCTTTGATTACCAATTATTATTATTAAATTTGTGAGATTAGATCGAGATTTTGGGTTGATAAATTAGGAGTTCTTCATGAACTTGAGTTTTGAAGTAAAAGTGAGTTTATGAATTGATTTCAAGTCCTTTTACAAAATGTTTTTCCCTAATGATTTCCTAAGGCTTGAGTAATGTTTTCAAGTATTAAGTTTCGGATTCAAACCTTAATTTTAGAATTGAGTTTTGTGTTGATTGACCCACCTTTCTAGAGAATTGATGTGGGTATTGTTGTTTCCAGAAATTTATTGTAAATACTTGCTTGTGCATTGATTTTGTGGCTTTGGAAGTGATTCTGAAGGGGAAGAATCAACTATTAGAGTGATTGTTGATTGATTTAAGGAAACTGATTTCCTAAACCTTGTATTCTAGTTGAATTTGTATGCTTCCTTTGTTGTTTGTGTGTTGGGAGTAATGGGATGAGGTGAAGGGTTAAATTGTCCACTTGTTATATTTAAATGAATATTAAGGGGTTGAAATAAAAAAGGTTATGTGTTGATCATGATGATGTGAATTGCCTTATTCTAACCCTTGTTTATTGATTGATGAAATTGCTTTAAAGCGTGTATGTGGACATATATTGCGTAATTTGTGGTCTCTTCTATGTGGTGGGATGTTGCTTGTGTGCATTGATCATTGGACGCTATGATGAGACATATGATGATTATGAAGCCGATGTCTTTGCCGGTAAGTGTTATTATGCCGAGGTCTTTACCAATGAGAGTGTAATTTGGCTCAGCTCATTACCGGTGAGTGTTAATATGTTGAGGTCATTTCCAGCAATGATTATAAAGACAATGGAAAATGGTTCCGGCAAGAGATTGATTATGGTGACTTGATGTATTTAATGCTTATCTGTGACATTGCTTGATAATTGAGCTTAATATACTAGTTGCGTGTAACTGAACTACTTGACTTTGAGGTTGACTTGTTTGATTCCTTTAATTAATGAATTGTGGTTATTGAACTAAGAATATATTGGGCCTCTGAGCCGAGTATATTAAAATTGCTATGTTGGGCTGATTTCTGTGCAGGTTGTAGTCAGAGGAGGTTCGGTTGGAGAGTCAAGGTATTCGTTTTCTAGCTAGTTGTTTGTTTAGTAGGTTGCTTATTGGGGTAGCGTGTTTTTGCTACTCACCCCTTGATTCTACGCTTGTGTAGGTTCTGAGCCTGGACCCGCGTGATCTCTTTCTCTTTCTTCGATCTCGAGGCTTGTCAAGGACTTGAAGAGGTGACTGCTTGTCATTCAGCGGACCTTCTTTGTCCTTTTCTTATCATTTTTTCTATTTGAGAAACAAATATTTAGACTTGTATTTGTTTCTTAATTCCTTACTTATGTATTTAGTAGTTTGTACGTGTGAAAACCAGCTTTTTGGGGTTTTAATAGAAGAATAAGTTTTCCGCTTTATCTTGTTGTTTTTTTTTTTTTTGTTATTCCGCTTTTCTTTCATTTTTGCTGGGTTGAGGCAGACCTGTTCTGGTAGAAAAAAATAAGTGTCATCACGTCTATTTTTGTGCCGTGACATGCCTCCATGATTGTTTTGTGTATTAAACTAGATCTATCTTGTGTGTCTATATATGCAACTGGAATTTGTGTTAACACAAGAAACCTAACAAATTTATTTCCATTTAAGTCCAAGCTCCAAGATTATTGAAAAATAAAAATCTAGTCTTGATTTCACTTACGGTTAATTTGAAAAATGTTAATTATAATTTTTTTATAACAAAAATGTGATATAAAATTAGATTTCATAGGTTCAACCTTATAATCATTATTTTTTTGCTCAATTATTTATATATTCATACAACAAAAGCAATTATGTAAAATCGAAATAGTCAAAATCTGACTATATATAAGAGAAAAACATTGTTTACACCCCGTAGTTTAGTAGGTTAACTAGAGCTTGACATGAGGGTTAGAGTCATAGATTTGAATTTCCGTACTTAGAATGAAGGATTTAGGGGTTAAACGTCAAGGTACGACTCCCCAAGGACCAACCAATGGTCCTTGAGAAGGACCCTAGCAAAACAGCCCTAAAAATCTACCCCAAGGCAGTGCACCCATGGAGGGACCCACGCCCCGTGGGTGAGGGGAGTCATGGATCATAGTTCCAGTACCTCCACCCACGGAAGACCAGCACTCCCCGTGGGTCCACCCATGGCCAGTGGGTGGGGTCTCATGGGTGAGGGAGTGGTTAAGTGAGAGGCGGTTAAGTGAGGGTAAAGTTGAACTTTCTAGAATTAATTAGGGGTTAAGTGGTCTCGTTTTATTAGTGATTAGACCACCTATATAAATCTATTACACCCCTAAATATATTGATCCTAGTCATTATTTCAATTCACCAAAGAAACCCAATTTCCTCTCAAATATTCTCTCTCTAGAAAGTGAAGAAGAAGAGGAAGAAGATCAAGCTAGGTCAAGCCAATACCTCATTGTTGCAAGCTTTGTAGGGCTTTATATCAAAGGTATGTTAGATTATTCATCCATGTATTCTTCCATCTATGGAGCCCCCTATATTTTTCCCAATTGTGAAGATGAAATCCCCAATTCAAGTTAGGATTCATTCCAATATTGTGGGTTATGTTGAGTATGAATCCAATTGAGTGGATATTGATTGTTTATGATAGAATTCGTAGTGAATCATGATATTATGATTATATTACATGATTTTCATGGTTAACCCTAGCCTAATTGATGAAATTGAAATAATGTGAGTTTATGCCTTGTGAAGGGAAATTCAGCATTCATAGGTGATCTTCTAGAATTGATGTCATGTATAGTAATTGTTCAAGAATAGAAATATGTAAACATGAATTAAATTAGAATAAAGTATATATGATGGATCATGACTAATAATGATTGAGATAGAGCCTTTATGATGAATTATGGCTAGAATTGCTTTAAGATGAAGCTTGTGACTAGAATGTCTAGTGATCTAGCTATGTATGATAATAGTAAGAGGTAAAGCTTTTAGAGTAAGCCTAATATGATGAGATAGCTTGCATGAAATTGGTAGACTAATAGATAGAGTTGTTGTGGAAGGCCTTTACCCACATGACCTACTTTGTAAACATATGAATGCATTAATGTAGAATGAGAAAGGTCTTCTCACATAGAATGATTCTAGGTTGAAAGGTTTGCTCACCTAAAATGAATCAAACATGTTAGACAACAATAACTTGAAGTTGTGACATAAAATCCCTTCATGAATAGCTTGAGTTTGTAGGACAAAACCAAGCTCGTTAGCTTGAGTTAGGAGTTTTCATGGTAGCCTAGGATTGAGAAATCATACTTTTCCTAAGGGTAGCTTGCAGTAGCATTATAGAACACTTGCATGATAGCATGATTTGGTTAGGCCAAGACAATTTTATGGTAGCCTTGGATTGAGAGATCATACCCTCCCTAAGGTTAGCTTGCACTAGTTTAATAGAACACATGCATGATAGCATGTCTTGGTTAGGCACAACCATTTCATGGTAGCTAGGATGGAGCAATGGTACCCTTCCTTGTATAGCTTGGACTTGCATGATAGTATGTCTTCCATGGTAGTATGGTCTAGCCTAGTATGGTGTGATTCCTTTGGTAGCTAGTCTAGTCCAATATGGTGACTATGCCTTGGTAGCTTGGTCTAGACTAATAGGGTGCTATTCTTTGGTAGTCTAGAAATGATAATAGTAATCAATTATGTATGATAGCCTAAAGTGGTACTTAGTATGGATGGGATTATGGGATCTTATCCATGCATTGCACAAGTATGACTTAAAGCTAATTATGAAGTGTTCTCTTATATGTTGTATGATTAGCTTGGATTGTTGCTATAGTTTCCTTCCATGATATGATTGACTAAGGGTGAGAGATTTCCTTGTCTATGAGAAGTAAGCTAATGCTGAGATTAAAAGATGATACGGAGGTATGATGGCCTAAAAGTGGTACTTAGCCTAGGTTAGATTATGAGGTCTCATCTATGCATTGCATAAGTACGACTTGGTTACTTATGAAGTTTCTCCTATGTTATGAGAATTTGAGTATGGACTATGCTGATGAATATGTGGTATCTTCTATGTTGTTGGATTATGTCTTATGTTGGCTAACACTTTTGTTATGCTCTTATGATGTTATGCTAGCTAATATTTAGTACATTCTGTACTAATGCATACTCTTGCTTACATTCTTATCAAATTTAGGGTCCGGCCATCTTGAGTTCCATCTTTGAGGCTAGGTTCTTAGTAGGAGCAAGGAGTTGATGATTGGTGAGTCCTCAGAGCATCGAGGATAATGCCACCATTTCATTTATGTCTTTTCTTTTATGTTTTAGACTATTGTATGGGCGGTGCCCCAAGAGTTATTCAAAATTGTTTTAGATGGTTTGAGACAAAGTGTTAAAGACTTCCGGTTCGTTTTATGAGACTTCGATTGCATGGAAATGTCACGCCCCAAATTCAAGGGGAACAACTGGCTCTTAATGCCAAAATGCAAGCCCGAGCTGACCCTGCTGAACCATTTCCTACTAGCGTATGGCAGCCACACGCAATCAAGAAAACAAACAAGTATATCTCGGCTTAAATTTAAGTCCTCGGCCGGCAGGGCCCCTTGTCAACAGATCTATAAAAGAAACAACTACTCCCAAGAGTTCATTTAAAGAAATAGACAACTATCACAAAAGTCCTGATTGGGCCGTCGAGGCCACCATGATCTCTATACAAAAACTGAAAGCAGGTATATATCAAGACAATACATCAAACATCTAATAAGCTTCAGCAAACCAACAAACTAGGCCAGCATGGCCATAACGTAGTTATACACCCCACCACTAGTCTGCAAGCCTCTAAGAGTGGTAAAGATTGGCGGAACAGGGTCCCAGCCTACCCAGAAAAATATATACAACAATAGCTAACAAACCTCCCAACTCTGGCAGCTCCGGAGGAAAAGGGCTAGCCAACCAGATAGAAGTCAATCCTGCTGCTGAGGAGGTCTACTAGGTCGTCTGTCGGGACCGGCATGCATGAATGCAGCGCCTCCAGGCAATGGGTCGTCAGTACGAAATAATGTACAGAGTATGAAAGGCTATAGAATAAATGAGCAATTATCATAATATACGAAAAGCAATCAGGTAAGAAAATCAAAATTTAGATAAGCATGCTAACCCACTATTGAATCTAAATATACAAACAAATTATCAAACAACAACCTAACTAAGCCCCCATAAGCTCGGCAGGTACAAACAACACACAACCTACCTAGGCCCCCATAAGCCCAGAAGGTGCCAAATCAACCTACATACCCCTATCGGTAGCCCCTTGTCTTTGTAAGAAGTCACATATCCCTTTTTGGCAACGATATAGCCCCGTAGGCAGCGCATAGCCCTCTTAGGCTACATCATAGCTCTGTGGGCTGCACATAGCCCTCTTTTGCATCAACATAGCCCTGTAGGCAACACATAACCCTCTTTGGCATCAAAGTAGCCCCGTAGGCAACACATAACACTCTTTGGCATCAATATAACCCCGTGGGCAACACATAGCCCTCTTAGGCAGTAACATTGTCCTCTTAGAAAACATCATAGCCCTCCTAGGCAACAACATGGCCCTGTAGGCAACATATAGCCTTATTAGGCGTCAATATATCCCTGTAGGGAGAACATAGCCCTTCTAGGCATAGATCACATTTCTGCAGCTAACCACAATATACCCAAGGGAAACAATAACAATTCAATAGGCTAAAAGAGAGCAATTTAGCTATAAGCAACCTATACGAATAGCCTTTAAGTCGTGTCCAACATAGGGATGCTACTAACTGAATAAGAATCCCGACAAGGGAGGATTATATCCACTCGAGCAGCCAACAATCAACACTAATGGCTACAAGTATAACAACGATAACAACCCAATTATATTGCTCCGAAGCTTTAAGAAAACATGTCGTAAGAAGGAAATAAACTTAACATACCTTTTTCGTTAAATTCACGTGGCCTAACGACTTTTACTCACAGCCCCCTCGCTACTACAATAAGGCAGGACCATAATCAACCCACGAAAATAGAAGATATCATGATAATCCGATTAAAGATATGTATTTTCGTCGTAAATTGCTATTTGCGGCTTATCAAAACTAGAGTCGATCAAAGAAGGGTCTTACCTTGATCTTAAGTTCATAATACACCTCAAAATCTTAAAGTATGTCCAAACCTTTGCTGTCCCAACACCAAAGTATGATATGCTATGAAATCGATAAAACAAATTATACCATGATGACGAGCTTAACGCGTAGAACAACTTTCGTCAAGGACTTAAGTCGAGAAAATATATAATTTGGTTGATCCTAGAAGTGGCTTTTTTATGTTTTATGGTTATTTACTGAAAAAAATGAAGAAAAGTCGAAGAAGAAGATATATAAAGAGTTCCACCGACCTAGGGGACCCACCTCACGTTCCTGCTTCCGCAGTCTCACGAAAACATAAATATATCTCTATTCTGAAGTCGTATGAACGAACGTTTTGATGCGTTGAAAACTAGACTCGTAGACCTTCGAGTTTTTAGGTTGTAGGCCCCATAAATCTTTATAGATTGGTAGAAAACCTCCAAGATATTTGACCTAAATTTCAGAGAAATATTTTAAAAGGAACTTACGATAACTTTCGCGAACTTTTATTTTGCAACTTACCTAACTTAAAAACTTGAGATCCAACCCTTGAACACTTAAAATATGACATACCACATCATTATTAATTTATTACTCACCCTCTTTATTTTTTCAAGAAGGTACGAGTTAAATTAGAGTTCCAAAAAGTCGGGGTGTTACATCCTCCCCGCCTTAGAAACATTTATCCTCGAATGAAAAATCTAAGCCACGCGGTTAAGTCCTTAGTAGTTTCCAAAATTTGGCAAAGTGTACTATATACCCATAATATCCAGGAACCTGAAATGCAGAAGATTACAACCTAAGCACCTCACAGGACAATACAAATAGCTAAGCACCATAGCTCTGCAATAATAGTACGAGAAAAAATACAACAATAACAAAAATATTAAGCAACAATAAAAAAAAACTAAATGGATATCCTACCTCACTGTGCTAATCAATATTGATATTTTTACCACTGTGGGATCTAAAACAACTGAGGATATTAGGATCTCATTCTATCCTCAGCTTCCCACGTCACCTCTTCCCTATTTTTGTTTCTCCACGGTACTTTAACAGAAGCCACATCTTTGGTCCTCAACTTTCGGACATGTCAATCTAATATTGAAACTGGAGTTTCCTCATAGGAAAACTCCTTTGTGATCTGAACATCCTCAACAGGGACAACCCTAGAAGGGTCTCCAATGCACTTCCGTAGCATCGATATAGGAATACCGGATGAATCGATTCTAACCCCGACGGCAACTCTAACTCATAAGCCACTTGTCCTATCCTCCGAAGGATCCGGTATGGCCCAATGAATCTTGGTCTAAGCTTGCCCTTTTTTCTGAATCTCATAACACCCTTCATAGGTGAGACTTTTAAGAATACCCAGTCATCGACACAAAACTCCACTATCATCTGCCTCTAACAATCTGACTCCCTAGCAAGCTAATTGATAAATCTCTCGCGCTAGCTCACGCTTCTCAACATCTAAATAGGATAAACTACCCATAGATCTTTGGCTGAGGGTATCGGCTACCACATTCGCCTTTCTTGGATGATATAAAATATCCATGTCGTAGTCTTTCAGTAACTCAAGCCATCGACATTATCGCAGATTTAACTCCTTCAGTATAAATATATATTGAAGGCTTTTATGATCTGTGAAGATGTCAACATGAACGCCATATAAATAGTGTCTCCAGATCATTAACGCATGCATAACTGCAGCCAATCCTAAATCGTGGGTCGGATAATTCTTCTCATGCTTCCTCAACTGCCTTGAACCATATGTGATAACCTTACCATGTTGCATTAGAACACATCCCAACCTAACACCAGAAGTATCACAATACACCGCATAGCCTTCTGAACCCTGTGGCAATGCTAGAACTGGTGCTGATGTCAACCTGTCCTTCAGCTCCTGGAAGCTATGCTCGCAAGCTTCAGTCCACTGGAACTTAGCTGCTTTTTGAGTCAGCTTCATTAAGGGTGCTGAAAGTGAAGAAAATCCCTCTACAAACCTTCTGTAGTACCCAACTAACCCTACGAACCTCAGTCGGAGTCACGGGTCTGGGCCAAGTCTTTACGGACTCAATCTTTTGTGTATCAATAGTAATGCTTGCATCTGATACAATATGGCCTAAGAAAGCTACAGAGTCCAACCAAAACTCACACTTAGAAAATTTTGCATAAAGTTCTCGGTCTCGAAGAACCTGAAGGACTGCTCGCAGATGATTTGCATGCTCAGCTTTTGAACATGAATACACCAAAATATCATCAATAAATACAATTACAAACAAGTCTAGATACGGCCTGAATATACTATTCATCAGGTCCATGAACACTGCTGGGGC
>JAJONR010000524.1:0-43481 GCA_029582245.1 Solanum etuberosum
AAGTTCATCACAAAGTGATCTAACCGGATGAACATAATATAAGTATAAGTTTATTAATCTAAGGGGTTTTGTTGATTTGTTTGGTTGAAAATAACTTGTTAGACAAAATGAGTTATATTAAAAGGGACAAATCAATTAAACTAATTGTCTTCTCTTCTTTAGGATAAAAAGTAATAATGCAAAATCATGACTTATAAACCTAGTTGTCCATGAGAAGAAAACGAGAAACATGAAACAATAATTTGAATACTGGTTATCTATTATACTTGAATTCAACAAGTGTGTTTGTTTCATGGAATTGCTTGTTATCTAAATAAACTAAGGAAAATGGTGTTATTTTTTCAAGTTCAATATTAATTAGAGATTTCGATTTTGACTTTAGAATTTTTTTTTTTTTTTTTGGTGTGAACTCATATTAACCATGTCTCTCGTATGTAATGAATGGAATCATGTAATCAAAAGATAAATGTTTAAATGCTTAAATATAAAAGATAAAAGAGAAAAGTATCACATATTATATTATAAGAATACTAGTATACGTACCCGCACGTTGCATGGATCTTATAAAATATAATATTTTTTTAAATTTAAAATAACTAATAAGATTTATTATGTACTTAAATAATTAGTTACGAAAATTTAAAACTTAAATTAATTCTTTCTACTTGAATAATTAAATATATACTTTTGGATTAATAAGGTTAGAGTTGAGAAGTTTTAACCGTTTTAAATTCAAAAGTGCAATTAAAATTTATTTTTTATCTTTAAAAGTAATGTAAAACAAAACTATACCCACTTTTAAAAAAATTATTTACTCTTGAAAACTGTTTTATTTTAAATATAGCACTTTTAAAAGTTATTTGCATGATTTTTTAAATTGGTAACTTTTAAATTTGAAATAGAATAGATTTAAAATGAAAAATCTATTCTCTTAAATAAACCAAAAATATTAATTATAAAAATTTATTTATGAAGAACTAAACTTAATTGAAAAACTTATTTGAATTAAATAAAATAGAACTTTAATCTAGTAATTTTAAAATCGAACAATTTGTTAAAATTACTTTCTTAGATATGTAGCCATTGAAATTGATTGTTAATCCTGAAAAAAATCTTAAAATTTGGAAACATGTATTTTGTTAAGAACTTTTTATTGGGAGTACTTTCAAAATGAGAACCCTTTACATAATTTAGGATAAAATAACAGTCAAAAAAATCAGATTGCAAGTTCTATTTGATTATTTAATTAGTGTGATAAAGATGATCGTTTCGGAATAAAATATGAGATTGTTTTATAATACGTTTGATTATGAAGGTTGGTTAGTTATAAAATTATTTATTCTATCTCACTATTTATATTTAATAATAAATTAGCAATTTCATATATCTCAATTTACCATATCCCACCAATAAACCAATCAAAAGACCTAATATTAAATTTATAAAATAAAACAATATAAAGTAATTTTAATAATAATTGCCGCACAAAGTAAAAATAAGATAAAATGACATCACATGTGATTTTACATCTTTTAGAAGGTATTATTAAGATATTAACAAATTCAAAAATCCATCAATATAGCATACTGATGAAAGCTTCCAACAATGGTGTAATCACCTACACGTAAATATTGCTATTATTCCTAAAAACAAAACACTTATTAAAATCGTAAAAGAAAATAAAAACAGTATTGAATAACAAATGCCAAAGAAATTTAAATAGTATTTTATACCAAAAGCATAAGCCTCTCAGATTCATTTACTTGATTTAAATTAAACAAATAAAAATTAACCTATTACGAAGTAAGTTTTCTTTTGTCATCGCAATCAAAGATAAAGACATCAACAAAATTGAGGTTCTCTTTAGCATTTTTTGGAGATGTGACTGAGCACTTGATTTTGTAAATTTTCCATTCATTTATTCATTTTTTATAATAAAAAATCGAAGTTTAATTTATCACAAATACAGAATTAAAGAGTAAGCACAAATTCTTTGACTTATAATCTTTTATTATAAGTTATAAAAAGTAATCAATATGCTCTCCGACAAATTATTTGTATGGTTATTACATAAAACTCAATAATTTATAATCTTTTTAAAAGAAAAGATATGCAATTTGCAACAAAGATAAACATAAAAATAGAGAAGAAAACAAATTAATCAAAAATTGTCGTACATTATTTGAATGAACACATATATCTATAAAAACAATATGTAAGTTTGAACCAAACATAAACTTTAAAAAGTTGAGAAGAAAGTAAATTGTCACGGCTCAAAAATGGACGTGATGGCACCCGTCTTATCCCATCAAGAAAAATCAGCCTAAAATTCAACTAATAAGATAAATGCGGAAGTAAAACCAGAAAAGAAACTAACACCATCTAATTATGCGGAAATCATATTAAATAAAGCCCCAAAACCTGATTGTCACTTGCACAAGCCTCTAAAGTATTAAAATTGATTCAAAAGAAAAATACAAGTCTCAAAAGACATTATTTCTAGAATAGAACAAGATCATAAATAGGGAGCAAGATGGTCCGGTGAGATAACAAACAACTACCTCACAAATCTCCATAGGAAGCCTCAGATAAGAAGAGAAGAGAATATCACGAAGATCTGGGTTTGTAGCCTACACAATTGTAGAAGCAAGAGGTGAGTACCAAATCACACGGTACTAGTAAGAAAACTCCTACACACAAAGCTAAGGGCATAGAATACGGACAATTCTACCACCCCAACAAAACCTCCACAACTACGACCTGCATAAAACCAACCCAACCTAGCAGTTCACAATTTACATAGCACATAGCTTAATATCAACACTCCAAATATAAAAGATCAGCAACACACGAGATCAACTTCATCAATCACAAGTTCCACAAAAAGGAACTCGGGAGTTCACAAATGATAAAGATATGCAATGCATGAAATGTAATGCCAAGTATAGCGATGCAAGTCTGACCTAGTGATACACACCGTTGTCTCTCAGTCCGAGACCCGTGGGGACATATCAGTCCATCCATCCGTCGCAGCGTGCGACACGACCCTTGATAATAAAATTCATCATGGTGTACGACACGTTCCTTGGATTATAATATCTAATGCGGTGCACGACACGTCCCTCAAAATACAATATCCATCATGGCACGTGACACGTCCCTCAAAATATAATTTCCATTGTGGTGCGTGACACGTCCCTCGAAATGGTACATCCTCTTTATTTTCTTATCCTTCCTCAATGCACATAGCACTTGTCACAACCATGTCCCAAAACCAATGCAAACGACATGTTCACAAATAATGAGGAGATGACCTTTTTCATATCAATGCACAACTCACAACAACACAATTGAAATACAACTGATATCACCATTAGCTCATAACTTGGAGATCTTTATGAATTCACATATCTTAGCTTATCATTGATCGCCTCTTCATCGACCTTACCATAAATTTCATTAAAGATCCAACTGTACCAGTTATCAAACTTGAAGTCACAGAAGAAGTTGTCACTACACTTGAGCCGAACGTCTATAGACTTCTTTCTCAAATCTTATCTAACAACTTTTAACCCATATGAATGACATGTAACACTATCACCATAATCTGGGTAAAACTAATGGAACCATGTGTCTCTGAATCCAATTATCCACTCTTTCTTTCTGAAGATATATCTTTGGCCCTTGCAATCAAAGTAAATATCCTTGTTCTCTCCTCCTTATAAAAGGTAAACTACATCCCACTAATTATTTCTATTTATGACTCTAGCTCATTTCAATTCTATTCAAGTGGTGTCTCAATACATCTTACAACTTTCCATACGACTAGGCTACTCACAAAATAGTAGAAAATCATAATTTTAGATGCCCCCGAGTTGTTATTACCATAGGGAGTCAATTTAACCGAAAATTCTTATCATATGGTTGCATCCTGGTCATAATCCATCACAAACTCGTATTACCTTTATGCTGAGTAGTCATTGCCAATATTTACGAAGTCAACCTTATTATCGACATGACACCTTAAACCCACTTATAGCAACCAAATCCAAAAGACTAACCCAATTTTATATGCACTTTATTAATAAAATCCTCAATTGCCTTAACACAAGTATACTCAATGGGACTTCTTTTACCCATAAGATTGTCATTCCGATATCAATCCACTCCCTTGGAGCTTACGACAAAATCACCAGTCCTAATTTAGGATCCTCGTGATACACTTCACGACCTAAACACATTAAAACAGTACTAAAGATCCACCACTAAAATTTCTCTTATAAACAATGCTTAACATGATCGTTCGTAATAACAAACTAGTCGACTTCTCAAATATGGATGCAACATCGAATCTTATTATATAAGTAGGTAATACAACTGATAACCCTTAAGTTGGTAGTATTCACACTTAGCAATCGACGTATCCGTTTCCATACACCACTAGTACCACATCGTGAAAGTCTATAAGATCCACCACTAGTACACCTCATACCTACTGAAAAGATCATACTCTAATAGCCCACAGAGTTCTACCCATTAAGTAGTTGCAAAACATTATCAAATCTATTCAGTCTATAACCTGGAGTAATATGCACTCTTTTAGAGATCGGGTCGATGGAACTCCATAAATCTAACCAAGTAAGCATCTGTACCGTTATAGTAGTTGTATTATGACCCTCTTTGATACACATTCAATCTATGAAATCACTGTAGAGATTCTGACCTCAATTAGCGCAACATCATTCTCATCATTCACTAAGAAGCCTATACATGTTATTATAACTTTACTAACTGTAGTTTCCAAAGTTATGGTGTTCATTATCTAGTCATCCCTCTAATCATTTTACTTCTAGATGTCGAACAACTACAAATATCACCTATACCACACAAGTACTATTCCTGCTGCTGTGTGACTAACTTGAAAATGATAACATATTCATGAAGTCCCTCAAACTATTGTTCAACATCATCATTCAAATATCCTTAAATGCATCATCGAGTCATCACCTTACTCAATCTTTTCGAATCGCTGAACATTATGAATCTCTATACATCCTTTTCATAAGTCTATCAATTCAACCTTAGTACTATATCTAACATCCAAGTCATACATGACACACCGACTGCTCACACAAAGAACCACGCATGAGTCATCACTATAAGTGAGAGTGAATAAAATGAAGCGATAAGAATCAGACTGGACCAAGAAGGCACAATAGAGATTCAGGAGTGAAGATTTTTTCTAAAGTTACTGTAGCCTCTTGAAGATAAGCAACATACGTCTCCGCAAAAATCTCCGAGACTCTACTAGACTTGGCTTGTACAGACGTGAGACCTATGAACCTGTGCTTTGATACCATTTGTCACGACCCAAAAATGGACGTGATAGCACTCGTCTTATCCCACCAAGACAAGTGAGCCTAAAATCCAACTAATATGATAGATGCGGAAGTAAAACCATAAAAGAAACTAACACTATCTAATAATGCGGAAATCATAATCAACTCAAAAGAACCCCAAAACCTGGTTGTCATGTGCACAAGCTTCTAAAGTATTAAAATTGATTCAAAAGAAAATACAAGTCTCAAATGATATTGTTTCTAGAATAGAACAAGATCATAAATAGGGAGCAAGGTTGAGATGACAACTAACTACCTCACAAATCTCTGTAGGAAGCTTCGAATAAGAAGATAATAGAATATCATGAAGATCTGGTTTCGTAACATACACAATTGTAGAAGCAAGGGGTGAGTACCAAACCACATGGTAATCAGCAAGAAAACTCGTAATCACAAATCTAAGGGTATAGAATACGGGCACTCTACCACCCCAACCAAACCTCCACAGCTACAACCTGCATAAAACCAGCCCAACCTAGCAGTTCAAAATTTACATAGCACGTAGCTCAATATCAACACTCCAACGACAGATCAGTAACACACGAGATCAATTTCATCAATCACAAGTTCCACAAAAAGGCACTCACAAGTTCACAAATAATAAAGATATACAGTGCATTAAATGCAATACCAAGTATGATGATGCAAGTCTGACCTAGTGTTATACACCCGCTGTCTCTCATTCTAGGACCCATGGGCACATATTAGTCCATGCATCCATCACGGCGTGCAACATGACCCTCGATAATTAAATCCGTTAGGGCGTACAACACGTCCCTCGATTTATAATATATGTTGCAGTGCCTGACACGTCCCTCAAAATGTAATATCCATCACGTCCCTCGAAATGGTACATCCTCTTTAATTTCTTTTCCTTCCTTAATTCACATAACACTTGTCATAACTATGTCTCAAAACCAATGCAAATGACATGTTCACAAATAATGAGGAGATAACCATTTTTATATCAATGCACAATTCACAACAACATAATTGTGATAAAATATCCACAATGGGTTAATAAACCTTTCATACCATTCCCAACACAACACACATCAATATTCAATTAAGTTATAACCACTTTTTCCTTATTAGGATCATTTAATATGAACAAGTCAACCCATCACCAAGTCCCATTACTCTCCAACACATACCACTAGGAAATACATAATTCTATACATTTAATGAGGGCCGAGAATCCACTTGCCTTAAATAATTAAACAATCACTCAAAGACTGGAGCCTTTCCCTTTCGTTGAGCTTCCAAATCAATATAATCTATTCAATGTAATGAACTTCAGGTCATTTCTATGTTTATGCCTCCTATTTTTTATTTAGAGCTTTCCTATAGTGATGCAAAGTCAATTATGACCTGCTGGGATTGACAGTTCGGTCACCTGGTTGTTCGTTTGGTTTTTATGCAAGGTTTAGTATTTTGGGAGCTTTTGAACCTTGAACGGTCATTTTTTATCAGAAGTTCAGGAAGATGACCTTAGAATCCAATACTGATTATTCCATCAGCTCCGTAAGGGTAATTTTAGGCTATACGCATGGTCGGCATAACTTCTGAGGTTTTTAGTGTGAGTCGGTGTGATTAGGTGTTTTAACTTTAAAGTTTAAGCCTACGTTTGACTTTATTACATTCTAACTAAACGCGCTCATATGAGAATTATCTCAGCGAGGTTAGCTCCGGAATGTCAAGTTTGGTCTAGATTTACCCTTCGTTCATGTACCGAGGATTCCGAGCTAATTCTGAGCCCCTTTGTGGATTTTGACTTAAAATGGTGGTTGGGTGTGGGACCCACTTTTTGTCAAGATGACCTTGTATAGAAATTTTGGCTGCACCATTGAGTCCGACATATCAAATTTGGTATGGTTGCATATCTCGCTTGCGTGCATGGGGCTCCCAACGAGTTCGGAACACCCTGTCAGAGTTTTTAAGTTTCCAAAAAAATGTTGAATCTGGTGCATATATTGCAGAAATATCAGCTCATTTTGGAAACTTCAAAACCCCATATCTCTCTCATTTCTTCACCAAATAAGGTGATTCAAAGTGTGGAAGCTTTGTTTGATGGTGGCTTTGCTGTAGAGTTATTAGTAGTTGTCGAGTGCATGTCGTTCGAGGTAAAATCGCGATAAACCAGACTGTTGTAGATCTTTTTGAGTTCTTGACTTTGGCTATATTGATTTGGTGATAGCTTGTTTATTTTTGCTTTGTTTTTGGTGATTAGAAGTCCCACGTGTCGGGAATTATCGAGGCTATGTGTGGAGTTTTCAATGTGTTTTGGGCATCTTTCGATTTTGGTAAATTCTGAGTTTTACCTGTTGCATGTTTTTTTAAATTGATACAAGTGTGATTTATTTGCATGTTAGGTTTATACTCCCTTCCGAGTGAATTGTGTTCCATTTTGGAACACAAATTCAAGATACTATTTTAGGTATTTTGGTGGAGTCAAACCTGGAAAGTCTGGTGTGGGTCCCACGATCCCGTTTTGACTCCAAAATTGACCCGTCTCCATTTGTTGTGATTTTTGTGTCTTAACAACCATACTAACATTGTGATTCTATATATGATAGCGTATGAGCCTTCAAAGGCTGTTCGAAAAGGAAAATCTCTGGCGAAATGATATAGAGCGTGCACGATCGGCCTAAAGGTAGGCTACGACTTCCTTCATATCTATATTGAGCCTGAATGTGTGAACTCATGTTGATTAGTTTAAATTGGGGGCAGGGACCTAGTATTCTTACCTCTCTTCTTAGATACCATGTTCTAGGTTTGATCGGCATAATTTCGGGAATAGTACCTTGCTAGTTGGGTGGTTTGGGTTTGTGCATGCTATGTGAATTACTTGAATTTACTTTCTTTATGATGAATTTCTAGCCTTAGCCTAGGATAGACTAGTGTTTCCTTAGACTCTCACATTTTTTTTTTGTCTCCGACGTCGTTTCAGACATACTAGATCCTTGTAGACTGGAATAAAAGACTTAAGTCTGATAGTATGAGGCTTAGTTTAGGTGAATTCATGGCTTATTAGTGTTGCCTTAGACTCTCACATTTGTTGCTTTGCTTTGTCTCCGACGTCGTTTCAGACATACTAGATCCTTGTAGACTGGAATAGAAGACTTAAGTATGATAGTATGAGCCTTAGTTTAGGTGATTTCATGGCTTATTAGATCTTCTATCCTCTCTCTCCCTATTTTTGTAGTTCCGAGGTGTTACCAGAGGTTTATGCTATCACGACAACTGGAGATTGAGTTGTACTAGGCTGGGAGCCTTCTGTTGATACCTTTAGGTGGTTGGCGTCCGACGATGACTTGACTTGACATGTGATTCTCTTTGGAATCGACACACCCTTGGCACTCATGTTAGTTAGATTATGAGTTTGTTGGTTGTAGTGATTATTTACGGTTAGAGGCTGTTATTTCTAGTTCGAGGGTGACATTTTATGGTTCGAGGTAGTTATTTCCAACTTGAGACTGATGCCTTAGGTTCGAGGCCCACATTCGATCACATTGGGTTCAAGGCCCATCTTCTACCACTTTGGGTTTGAGGCCCAAATCCTATCACTCTTGGTTCGAGGCCCGGTTGGCTTCTTTGGACTTGGGTTTGAGTATTTTATTCTTGTAGTCTTAGCTATTGTGTTTACCTGTCGGGCTTATGGGGTCCGTTCGGGTTTTATTTTAACTTGCGTACGAGTGTACCTTTTGGGATTATAGGGGTCCAGTTAGGTTTAGTTTAACTATACTTTGATTTACTTTCGGTGCGCTCGTTTGCTTCTTGTCATATACCTTTGACCTCTGTTTTTGTCTAGATTCTATCTTTTCAGATTGTTTTCACCTTTCTTGCTCGGTCGGCCTATGATGTCTACTGAGTACCTTGTTTTGGTACTTATGCTACACTCTGCATCTTTTCGTGATGCAGGTCCTAGTACCAACTACCATCAGTGATCGTTCATGTCGTCTTGTGTAGCTTATGCATATCAGAGATGAGGGTGAGCACTTGGTATTCTGGATCAGCTTGTCTCCTTCTTTTGTTATGTTAACTTGTGTTTTGCTTTGAGACGGCTTGTTGTGGCCCACTTATGGAATTATATTTATCTCGTTAGATAACTCTGTACTCGAGACTTCTCATTTCTTTGAGGCTTCCCTTGTATATAATTTTTTATTTGCTTCCCTTTTTTGTCTTTACTTATTGTTAGCATTATTTTTTGTTTAGTTCTATCCTTGTACTCACAACTTCTTTTTCTGGGTATGGGTCGGCTTACCTACTAGTGGGTTTTGGTATCAGAGTCCTCATTCACCAGTCTCACTTGTACAGAGTTAATACCTAGTAGAGTCCTATGGATTGGTGTGGAGACGTCTGTGTCCTATCTTTGGGACTCTATTGGGTGTCTTTAGGAATTCCTCTCTTTTGTATCATTTTCGTGCAGTGGGTGTGTTATTGGTTTCTGGGACCCCATGCCTAGAATTGATGATCTATTTTACCAGCTTTAGGGTACTGTAGTGTTTTCCAAGATTGATTTGAGGTTTGGTTACCATAAGTTGAGGATTAGGGCATCAGACATCCCTAAGACCGCATTTAGGACTCGATATGGCCACTATGTGTTCCTAGTGATGCCTTTTGGGTTGACTGATGCCCCTGCCTCCTTCATGGACTTGATGACACGGGTGATTAGGCCATATCTTAATTTTTTGTCATTATGTTCATAGATGATATTCTCGTATACTCACAGAGAATGATTGATCTTCAGACTTTGAGAGATCAGGGGCTTTATGCCAAGTTCTCAAAGTGTGAGTTTTGTCTTGAGTCTGTAGCATTCTTGGGGCACGTGGTATCCAACGCTGGCATCATGGTAGATCCGACAAAGTTTGAGGCTATTCGTGGTTGGCTAGGCCAACTTCGATAACTGAGGTTCAGAGCTTTGTGGGTTTGGTAGGCTACTACAGGTGGTTTGTGGAGGGCTTCTCCACTATTGCTGTACCTTTGACCCGGTGGACCCACCTTGATGTTCCTTTTGAGTTGTCTGAGGAGTGTGAGTTGCACTTTCGGAAGCTCAAGGAGTTGCTGATTATTGCTCCTATATTCAATCTTCCAGTTGAGGGCGAGGGCTACACGGTTTATTGTGACGCAACCGGTGTAGGTTAAGGTTGTGTATTGATGTAGCAGGGATGGGTTATTGCTTATGCATCGAGGAAGCTTAGGCTACATGAGCGTAACTACCCTACTCATGACTTGGAGTTGGAGGCGGTAGTTTTTTTCACTTAAGATCTGGAGGCAATACTATATGGAGTTTGTTATGAGATCTACACTGATCACAAGAGCCTTCAGTATATCATGAGCTAGATGGATCTTAATTCGAGGCAGCGTCGCTGGATTGAGCTTTTAAAAGACTATGACCTCTCTATTCTATACCATCCTGGAAAGGGAAATATAGTAGCAGATCCCTTGAGTCGGAAGGCAGTGAGTATGGGAAGTCTAGCATTCCTATCTACGATGGAGCGACCTTTAGCTTTGGACATTTAGTCATACTAATCAGATGGTTCAATTGGATGTTTCAGATTCTAGGCTTGTTCTAGCTTATGTAGGAGTTGAGTCCTCTCTTCGTGATCAGATCCGTAGCTGTCAGTTTGAGGATGAGGCCTTGGTGGAACTTCGAGATCGTGTGTTAGCAGGTTATGCCGGTAAGGTTACCTTGAATTTAGATAGGGTATTGAGGTTTTCAGGTTGTATTTGTGTTTTAAGAGTTGGGGTTTTTAGTTAGCTGATACTTTGGGAGACCCATGATTCTATATATTCTATCCATCCGGGCACCGCGAAGATGTACCATGACTTGAGGCAGCATTACTGGTGGAGCAGTATGAGGAGATTTATTACACACTATGTATCTTATTGCCTTAGTTGCCAGTAGGTGAAGGTTGAGCATTTGAGAAATGGTGGTGAGTTTCAGAGATTACCTATTCAAAGTGCAAGTGGGATCACATCGCCATGGACTTTGTGGCAAGTTTGCCTCAGACTTCTAGAAGTGTTAATAACACTTAGGTTATCGTTGATCCACTGACAAAGTTAGCACACTTTCTCCCGGTTAAGTCTTCATTCAGCGCCGAGAGTTTAGCCCGTATCTACATTCGTGAAGTGGTTCGTCTTTATGGTGTGCTGGTCTCTATTATATTAGATCGGGGTGCACAGTTCACTTCTAGCTTCCGAAAGAATTTTAGGACGAGTTGGGCTCTCATGTTGACCTTAGCACAACCTTCCACCCGCATACTGATGGTCTATCGGAGCGTACTATTCAGGTTCTTGAGGATATATTGTGGGCTTGTGTATCAGAGTTTGGAGGTCAGTTGGACCAGTTCTTCCCTTTGGCGGAGTTTGCGTACAATAATATCCACCCTTCTAGCATTCAGATGGCCCCGTTTGATGCCTTATATTGTAGGTGTTGTCGCTCTCCAGTTGGTTGGTTTTAGACTACAAAGCCTAGACCGTGTGACACAGACTTGATTCAGGAGGCTTTAGAGAAGGTAAGGGTCATTCAGGATAGTCTTCGGACAGCTCAGAGTAGGCACAGGAGTTATGCGTATCGTAGGCAGCGACCTTTGGGATTTTCCATTAGTGATAGATTTTTTCTCCGCGTATCGTCCACGAAGAGCGTGATGAGATTTGGGAGGCGGGGCAAGCTTAGCCCCAGGTATATTGGGCCTTCCGAGATCCTCCGAACGGTTGGGGAGGTTGCATATGAGTTAGCTTTGCCTCCGATGTTCTCAGCTATCCACCTAGTCTTTCATGTCTCGATGCTGCGCCAAATGTTTCAAATGAGTCTCATGTGCTCTAGTATGATGCAGTAGAGTTGGATGAACTCTTGACCTTTGTGGAGGAGCCAGTTATTATTATTTCCAGAGATTTTTGGTGGTTGCGCTCGAGATCTAGTTTCTAATTCGGGACCCAACCCTAACCCAGGACCAGCCAAAACCCGAGACCGGACCCTGACCTAAAACCTTACCCCGACTGAGATTCGTCCCCAACTCTTGACCCATGTCCCGACTTACAAATCAGTACCCGACCTCTACCTAAGATCAGACCCTGACTTTCGACGTACGTGTCAATTTCCAAATAATTATAAAACTTTCAAACTAGGATCCTACCTCGATCCGATACTTAACCCAACCTGAAACCTAACCTAGTGCAAGAATCAACCGTGACTCTCAACTTCAAAATCAGGACCCGACTTCCAAGTTGAGACCTGACACCGACACTGCCACCCAACCAGACACACGTATGTCGAATCGTTATCCAACTTTAACATCGACACTCGACTTCTGACTTACAAACCCTTATCTGACAACGAAACTAAAATTGAGAACCAACATCAAAATTGTGAACCAAATTTTGAATAAAAAAATCTAACCTGACAACCGACCTGTGACCAAACTTCAAAACGGGATTCAACACCAACATTCGATTTTGAAGGTTGTTCCAGGACCCAAATTCGACAGCCGACATGAGACTAAACCTCGACTCTCAACCCAAAACCCAACTCCGACGCCCAACTGAAAACCCCATCCCGACACTTGATTCAGGATCCAACCTTGACCTTCAACCATAAATTTGACCTCTAATCCTAACTTGAGATCAGATCCCAACTGAATTTGAGACTCGGTATTTGGATATTGAATCGAGGTCAAGATTTTTTTCCAGAATTGAGAATCAAGAGTTGAATCTCAAATTAGTCTCGGGAATCGATATCCAAGACTTGAATCGGGATGGAAAGTTGATGTATGAGGTTGAAAAAAGAGTTTTGAAAAATATTTTCCTTACTTTTTAAGGTAAGTCATTTTTCTTAAATTTGAGGAACATAAATTGACTTGGTAATCATTTTCCAAAATATTTAAGCCAACAAATCATGAGAAAATTAGAAAACATTTTTTGGAAAATGTTTTCCTTCATACCAAACACACCCTGACTATTTTATTTATGGGGTATAATTTTTCCCATTTATTATCCGTAGACACTCTCCACAACTAGTAAGATTTTTATTTGATAAAAATAAAGTATTGTACCTCATGAATCAACACATAAACCTTCATTAGATTGAGAAAATCTGTAATAAGTTTTTTCCCTCTCTGTATATATAGAGCAACAACACGTTCAGATTCTTGCATCTCAGTTCCACTCGCTTGGTGAATTCAAACAAAAGATCATGCTCTCTCGTCACCGATCTTTTAGGGTTTCCCCGTTGCGTGCATCACCGTACTTCTCTACCAACTTCTCCATCATTTTAATTTCCCCCTTTGTTCTACCCACATAACATCATCAACTTGCCATCCAACAACGAGAAACCAGATTCCGATGACCAAGAAGCAATAAGATTTGGCCGGAATTATTCTTTCTTCTCCACTGAAGTACAAACGATCTCCTCTTCAAATTCAAGGTTCTATCTTTCAAATTATTTCCAAGATTTTGTTCAGCTTGCCTTTATTTTTTCATTCTTAGATCTTTTCTCTGCTATATATTTTCATATCTAGTTTTTCATTATATCTATCATGTATAATTGTTGATATCTTGTGTTGGAATGTTGATACCCTAATTAATATATAAGGAACAAGTATATTCTATATGTTCCTTAGTAAATTACTAGAACTGCATTAATTAAAGCTAGTTAAGTAATTACACATAGGGATGCCAATGGGGTGGGGTGGTTGGTGGGTGTATTTTAGTCTTTAAGGGGAAGCGCGGGTTAGTAATTTTGTGGGGCGGGGCAGGGCGGAGCAGAGTGGGTACAAATTTCTTTTTGGAAAAAATATGTGGGGCAGGGTGGGTACGCGGGTTAGGGTATTTTCTTTTGAACACCTATATAGAAATAGAGATTAGAATACTGTTCATCAATTAAATATCCCGAAGGCTTCGTCCAAGGTTATCGTCATGAAATAAGGCAGTTCTTTCATTTTATTAAAGCATTTTAACACTAATAAATTTTTAATTTAATTTCTCCACATGATGACTTTCTTTAATTTCTACATTTGGTATGGATAAAAGAAAAGGTAGAAATAGAGAAAGAAGATAAGAATAAAAAATGAAATTGGGGAATAACCAAGGTTTCGATTCTTTCGTGCTGATTTCATTTTGTTGACTCATCTCTGCACATATATTGTTTGCAGTGAAAGAAAGTTGAGGTTTTGTGGGGCTGGTATATGTGGAGCGGGTTAATGCAGGGCGGGGCGGGCCAAAAACTTTGCGAGTTTATGCGGGTTTGCCCCGCACCCACATTGCACCGTCCCATTGCCATCACTAATTACACAATATTTTATAGTGGAGAACTCCACCTCATAAAAGGTATAAACCGTGACCTATACCTCTCTAGGATTTAACTCAAATTCAATTAACTCTGAGCCTCAAAAAGGTTTTAGATTACTACACTTGCAATCCTAGGAACTAAACTGTAATTCCTATGTATAAACAATCACCCTTAACTGTTGAAACCGTCTTCAAGTTTCCCCCAACTTGAAGAATAATATAAGCTATGATAGCAAAGATTACAACTCGATAATCAAAAATACAAAAAAACTAGACTAAAGAACTACAAAGCATAAGCCTATGGTTCTTCAATCTTATTTCTCTATATCAACTGCACTTGAATCTTCAATCAGAACTCTCTCAAATATGAACTCTCTTATTTGATTGTGTTCTTCTTGTAGATCTCTCTATATGTGCGTATAGTTCTTTGTGAAACCCTTACTATAGTTGTAGATGTGAGACATCTCCTTCATTGAGTCAGAATCAATGTCCTTCCTTATACGACTTTCATTTCTTTGTAGACTTCCACTATCAAATGAGACTTTATGAAAATAAGTCTTTTGTAATAAACGCGCTTCGTCCACCACCTTTAATCCTTTTTCTTCACATGATACCTCTTCTCCTAATCCGAGATAGACTCTGTCTTATATGAGCACATTTCACTAACCAGTTCCCCGCATTTGTTACCTTAGTTGTCAATCATCAAATTTTACTCTATCTAAAAATTCCCCATTTTTGAGGATGACAACCCATGAATTATTGTATGCATAACTTAAACGTTAGACATGCCAGACACTAATTAAAGCAACACGTTAGAAGATCGGGTTAGACTAATTGGGTTATAAATATCACACAAACACTTTTTCTATAGAAATAAGTAGCAATTCAAATACTCATGGCCACTAGGTCTATCACCTACACAAGTACTTTACAGCAAGAACTCATATAGTTATGACAAAGCATTTGCACAATCAAAGGATATAGACAATAACCAGAAACTAAAATCTAACAGTAATATTAATCAAAACATGTACGCCACAAATGAAATCAAAATGAAAAGGTATACACAAGAACTTTTGGTTACAAAAGGGAATGCAAAGCCTAAGAGTGATTAGGCCAGAGGAGGAGAAGAATGGGATAATGATGGTAGATCTTCCTTAAGAATCTCAAAGAGACCCTTCAGATTAGCAGAATAAGTCGACATCTAAGTTTCAAGGAGAGCTTAAGTGTGGGTAAGGTCATCCTTGAGGTTAATATTTTATCCACCAATACAGTATGTTCAAGTCTATAGGTGACGTGCAGCTGATCCATGACATCCTTTGAGAGGCTCAAAGTGCTATAATTTCCCCATCTTTGTCAGCCAGTAGTGCCCTCAACCTTTGAAGTGGTGCATTTACCCCCCTTTTAGGAGCAGGTACTACTGCATGGTTCACCACACCTAAAACATCCTTGGTGGTCTGATGCTGCCAAGTTTTTAATGGAACGCAAAGTGTTTAGAAGTAGACCCTAACTAGAACCCATAACCAAGAGCATTCTTTGGTTTACCCTGTTTACACATGTTACACAATATGAGTTTGGGAAAATTTATGGGTATTTGAGAAATCAATAACTTCATAAGAGTGAGATCCATATAGTTCTCCTCAGTACGCTTTTGCTCTCTTGGGATCATCATTTTGTGCACAACACCAAACAGTAGATTAGGGAAGGGAAGCTTTACATAGAGACACCAAAAATGTTTGGAACACCCCATATTTGAGTAATGCCATCAGGAGTAAGAATAAATGAAACATCTCTATCCATATATAGGATGGCAAGTCGTTGTCATCTTTGTCACTATCAGTGGGATCATAGACAAATCTAGATTTGGCAAAAGCCTTAAAAGGAGTAGGTTTGTTAACCTATTTTTATGGACAAGCGGACGAAACCACACACTTGCCTTTTCTATTCCTATCAACCTCATAAATATAATCAGTGATCTTAATTGGATCATATGGGGGGACAAACTTACCTTTGTTAAATTTTGGTTTTATGGCCGATAGAGCAAAAAGACTTTCATCGAGAGACCTTTTTATAAACAGAGTCATATGGACAGGGACAACCACCAAAGGTGGAGTAGGTTAGTGACCTATAGGTTCATTAGTCGAAACCACTTCAAGCCTGCCCAAAGCCTTGCATAGGTGAGATCTAAGGCATTTGAGGACCAGATTTGCAATAGGGACATTTTATTCAGCAATAATGCCCGAGCCCCCGACATGTTCCCTCGACTACGTACTAGCAAATGGAACACTTGTCATGGCGACCTCACAAAGAAATTATAGTTACCCCTTACTAGATGTACCCAAAATGGAATATTTTGAGTACAAATCTAGTGTTGCGTTGGATTACACATAGGTGGAAGTAAGGCTTGACATACAACTATTCCCAAAAAAGAACATTTTAATTATCTTGGGTCTATAAATCCAGGGTAGTGGGAACATCGATGATGATGTCACACATCGCATTGGAGAAACATGGATTAAATGGAGGCTACCCTCTAGAGTCTTGTATGATAAAAAGTACCACCTAAACGTAAAGGTTCTATAGAATGGTGGTTAGACCGTCCTTGTTTATAGAGTGGAGTGCTATCCAGTAACGCACTCACAAGTTCAGAAGATGCATGTTATGGAGAAGAGGATCTTGAGATGGATAGATGGGCACACTAGGAGCGACAAAATTAGAAATGAGGTTATCAATATGGTCTTAACAACTATCCTTAGAGAAATTTGAGAATTTTTTATCATCACATAAATTACTAGTAAAACAGTTGACTGGTAGATTTGTGAAAAATGGGGAAAGAAAAGTTCTTGTAGATGAAAAGTGGAATATTAAAGGAAAAACAAGAGACATACAACATACTCGATCCACGGGTGGTTCAATCTCTCCTGGATAGGAGGGAGCACATACTAATAACTATAACTCTCAAATGTTATTAGTGTGGAAAAATAGGACACATAAAAAGATCTTGTTGAGCTAAGAAGAGGAATATGGCTCAAATAAGAAAGCTACTAAGAGGAAGGTACTTAGTAGCTATGACTCGAACAATAGAAACCATGACTTCCATCATTATTGAAAGAGATTTGATCCTATATTCAGTATATAATACAGTCCACCACGTGGAGAAGGAAGACACTAGTTCCATTAGCAAGAAGCAAGAACATTCTAAAGTTGTTCAGACTGATGACATAGTATCTTCTATCAAGGAAATCAAAGAAGCATAATCTGAAACTGGCAGTAAAAGAACAGATATGAAGGATGTTGAAGCAGAACCCGAGTTGACAAAGTCTGAAACTATATTTTTGAATGATGACCTTTTTTGAAGAATCATTGAGAGAATGTAGTGAAAGTTGAGTCTCTGGTAAACCATTTTCCATATTGAGGACAATCACTGACTTAGATAAAACATATGAAGCAAATGGAAAGGATGAAGAAAAATTTACGATGAAGTTGAAGTCTTAATTTCAAATAGAGAGACAAACAATATGATTGTCAGAAGCTCTGAAGTTGACAAACTATTTATCGAAGAGCTAAAAATGAAATCTAGTGGTGGATCTTATGGTTGTGTTGAGGTTTCGAAGAAGCTTAATGGTTATATAATATGGGTTGTTTGACAAAAATCATGGAATATCTAGGAGTCTCTTCACCCTTTGTCAAAATGTTGTTTCAAACGACATAGGACTTCTCTAAGTCTTCGCTTTCACCACATGTCCTTCGAAGTATATGCAACTTTTTTCCGACCCTCTTTTTCAACATCTGCCATGACTCTTAGAAGTTTTAAAGGTAGGGCTGCAGGATCCAACTCGTGGCAACTAGAGGGAGAATTTGGTGCTTATTGACCGGTGAGCATATATGAAGGGATCTAAAGAGAGAAGCAGAACATCTCTTCCCTCGAATTCTGAAAATATTTAGGGACAAAATGCTGATGGAATATTAACATGAAGCCAACTACTTTGACTAATGGATGAACTATGACACCTAATTCCTTCTCTGTGTAGTCGTTGTGGAATAAGATTGTTGAATAATTTCATTCATTTATTTCTATTTCATATACATGGCTGTATATATATACATAAGAGATTATGGAATATAATCACCTAAATTTCATGAAATCTGGGATTATACAGAATCATATATTTTACATTAAGAGAAAGAATAAGAGATATGATATTTTTATTATCCTAAGATTTTAGAGGATCATATCTTTCCATCTTAGAGGATCATATCTTGATAACAATAATATCTTCTTTGAAATCCTCTGTAAGCCAACACTCCCCCTCAAGCGGGTCAACAAATATCTTCCATTCCTAGCTTGCTTGTTAGATCTTGAAACATATTGTTTGGCAGTCCTTTTGTTAAAACATCAGCCACCTGATCTTTTGTATATAAAAAATGCGTACAAATGAGTCTTCTATCTAATTTCTCCTTAATGAAATGTCTATCTACCTCAATATGCTTCGTAAGATCATGTTGTACCGGATTATGAGCTATTCTTATTGTTGATTTATTGTCACAATATAGTCTCAGAGGTCCTTCCCATCTTATCTTCAAATCATCAAGGGTTGTCTTTAACCATAAAAACTCACAAACTCCCATAGCCATAGATCTAAACTCAGATTTTGCACTTGATCAAGCTACTATAGTTTGTTTTTTATTCCTCCACATCACCAGATTTCCTCCTAAGAAAGTACAATATCCAGAACTTGACCTTAGATCCAAAAATGAACTAGCATAGTCTGCATCTGTATAAGCATCTAAAACCATGTCTGCTCCTCTGTTGAATAATATTCCTTTCCTGGACTTCCTTTAAGATATTGTAGAATCTGCTTGAAGATGCATTTCTCTAAGATCATGCATAAATTGGCTAACAACACTTACATCAAATGCTATGTACACCCTAGTATGGGACAAAAATCAATTTCCATATAAGCCTTTATCTACCACATAATCTTCTAGAGAAATGCACAATCTATGATTATATTCAACTGGTGTAGCCATTGGTTTACACCCTAATTTTTCTGCTTCTTTCAGCAAATCAACCACATATTTTTGTTGGGAAACAACGATACTTGTTTTTAGTGTGCCACTTCAATTTCCAAAAAATAATTTAATTTCTCAAGCTCTTTGATATCAAATTCCTGATTAAACACTTCGTCAACTTTTGTATCTCCTCTGAATCATCACATGTTACTATGATGTCATCAACATAAACCGACAATGCTTGTCACATTTCCTATTTTTTGAGTGTTGTATGAAGGTGTGGTCTCCTTGAGTGTGTCGATAACGTAGCTTGATCATAACCTTTGTAAATCTTCCAAACCATGCATGTGGTTATTGTTTTAATCCATAGAGTGCCTTCTTCGGTCTACACACCATTTCCTTCTTTCTTTCAAGACCTGGTGACACCTCTATATAGATATTCTCATCTAAGTGTCCATGTAAAAAGGCATTTTTACATCAAATTTTTGTAGGTTCCAATTTAAAACTGCAATAAATAAGATTCTCACTGTATTCATTTTTGTCACTAGGGCAAAAGTATCCAAATAATCAATTCCATAGTTCTGTGTATAGCCCTTTGCTACCAAATGTGCTTTATATCTTTCTATGGACTCAACTAATTTTATTTCTATGGAAACATCCTTTTATTACATAAAAAGAAGGGTGAGATAACTGACGATGATAAATCCATACTTTCTCTTTATTGTAAATGATAGATTCAAACAAGAATGAACTAGACAAGAAATTCTTAGATATATCTTCGCCATTGTGGAAATCAACACAACAAAGACCACTTTTCTCACTAGCACGCCCAATCATCTCCTTTGTGTTCTGTTCCTGATATAAGAAATATGAATGGAAGAAAGTTACTTGGCATTTGGAATCTTAGGTGAGTTTCTGGATAGAAATGAGATTTGCAGATAACTTTGGGATATGAATGACATCTTGAAGTATCAAGGCTTTTTCCAAGTGGTATATTTCATTGTCCAGCTACAGTAAAGACTGAACCATCAACTATAGTTATTTTCTTATAGCTAGGACAAGGGGAATATGATATGAAGAGATAAGAGAGACTAGTCATGTGATTAGTTACCCCGGAATCAACCTCCCACGTTGGAGAAAGTTTGTTTGAGACATTAGTAATAAAAGAGTAAGAAATACCTGTGAAGGCCAATGAACAACTACCTATTGAAGCTGAATGTTGCAAATCTCCAGTTGAAACTATAAAGTTATTCTCCATGGTTGCAAAAACATTTTCAAAGAGGGGAATATTTGCGGCAGTAACATATTCAGACATGGTTTGGGCAGATAAAGATAGCAAAATTTGATTTTTCAAGATATGAAAAATTGGTAAGGAATAAGCCTAAAGCTCTGAAACCATGTGGAATAAGATCGTTGAGTAATTTCATTTATTTGTTTCTATGTCATATACATGAATTTATATATACATAAGAGATTGGGGAATATAATCACCTAAATTCCATGAAATATGGGATTATACAAAATCATTTGTTTTACATTAAGAGAAAGAATCTGAGATATGATATTCTAATTATCCTAAGATCTTAGAGGATCATATCTTTATAAGAAGAATATCTTCCCATCTTAGAGGATCATATCGTGATAACAAGAATATCTTCTTGGAAATCCTCTATCAGCCAACACTCACCAAACACTTCCACCGAATCAAATTGTATATCATATTACTCGGAGTTAGCACATTCCATTTAGGAGACTGACGCATATACAGAGCCCAAACATCCAATTTTAGGGGGACAATTTGGATAACACCACCAACTACTTTCACCCACTTGACCTTGTATATGCTTACCCAAGTTTTTATATAATTATCATGTTGATATATTTTTATATGCTTACCCTATCTTTGATATCATTATCTATTTGTAAGGATGAATCTACACTTTGAAAAGTCTGAGCGACATGTGTCTCGCCATCTCGAGGGCACCGTTTCCTCTTCAAAGGAAGGTTTAGGTGCTGATGTTGCTTGAAATACTTGATTAAATTTTCATTTTTCATATCAAGTATCTCAACTTTAAGTGCTTATTTCACAAGTATAGGAGCCTCCAAACAAGGATTACATCTCCACGAATACCTCCTAAGTGGTACTTAGGCCGATAAAAACTAGAAACAATTTTACCACAATAGTTGCACTTAATTCTTCACTACATCTGATCAGTTTCCACATCATGTTGATAAAATGAATAAAATATAAAATTTATATTCATCAACATGTTGTGGCAATTGATCAGAAGAAGCTAAAATTTAATTGCAACTCTTGTGGTAAAGTTGTTTCTAGTTTTTATCAGCTTAAGTAGCAATTAGGAGGTATTCGTGGAGATGTAACTCCTTGCTTGGAGGATCCTATACTTGTGAAAGAAGCACTTAAAGCTGAGATACTTGAGAAGAAAAATGAAAATTTAATCAAGAATTTTGAGAAACTTCAACACCCAATCCTTCCTTTGAAGAGGAATTGGTGCCCTCGAGATGGTGAGACACATGTCGCTCAGACTTCTCAAAGTGTAGATTCATCCTCACATGAGATTTCAAAATCATTAGCAATCAAAAAATGGGGTATAGGGAGGGGGTGTTGAAATTACTGAAGGCACCAAAATTACTTGATCATAGTCTAGAAGCCCTCGGCAGCAACCGAGCTTGTTTCTCTCTTCGATTCAATGGTACATAGCTTTTGCTTTCTCTGTCTTTCTGCATATGTCACTGTGGGTTGTTTGACAATGTTGAGTTTAATTTTAGTTACTGCGGTCATTTTTTAGCATAACAAGTTACCTATCTTTAGGATGCATTTGAATTTTAAATATTTGTTAGGTTGTTTTAGTTGTTGAGATTATTTAGCCTTTTTTGAATTTTTGTGACGCACATTTTTTGCATTTTGTTATCAAGTTGGCTATTTTAAATCCTATTATGCTTAATAAAAATATTTAGAGATATTTCAGTTAATTCTTTTTGTTACCACATTCAAAAAAAACACCAACAGTGGTATCAAGAGCTTCATTGATCTTACGGGATCTGTGAAATCTTCCAAAGAACTATTATACAATTTTTAACTCGTAAGGGCTACTCATTTTAAACTGTCAGGGCTACTATTTTCAATTCGTGCTTTTTTCAACCAATTTTAACCTAAAACGGGCAAGCAACAGTCTCTCTTTGAATGCCCCAAAAATTTTCACTTGTGAAAACTATCAGATTTGGTATGTGAAAATGAAATCATATCTTGAAGCCTATGACATGTGGAAAGTTGTAATGAAAGATATACCCTTACAACCTCTCCCTACAAATCCTACCCTTGGCCAAATCAAATATCATTCGAATGAAAAAACTAAAAAAATTCAAAGCCAAAACTGTAATTCAAAATTCAGTTGTGGATTAATTTTTTTCTAAAATCATTTCTTGTGAGACGATCAAAGAAGCTTGGGAAAAATTAAAAAAATAATATTAAGGAAGTGACCGAGTCAGAAAAATGCAAATTTTGAATTTTAAAAGGGATTTTGAATCTCTTAGGATGCAAGAGGATGAAACTATTGTTAAGTATTTTGACAAGATTTCTTTGATTGTTAATAAAATGAGGTTGTTTGACGAGGATTTCAAAGATGACAGAATAGGAAAAAAAAATCTTGTGACAAATATAGAGAGATTTGGAAACATCTATGAGATAAAAGTAGAAGATAGTACCAGAGATTCCATGAGTGTTGTCAAACAACCCATAGTGACATATTCAGAGAAAAGGAAAAAGAAGAAGCAAGTACCAGTGAAACCAAGGGAGAAACAAGCTCGGTTGCTGCGAGGTCTTTTAGACTATGATCAAGTAATTTTGGTGCTTTCAGTAGTTTCAACACCCCCTCCCTATACCCGCTTTTTAGATTTTTAATGAAAGAGTAGTGTAGATGAAGAAGACAATCAAACGCAAGTGATTCAAATTTTGGCCTTGTTTGTTATTCCTTCTATAGATCAAGAAAGGGTTATAGTGTTATTCCTTCAAATTTTGGCAAGTTTTTTTCTTAAGTAGGTTTTGGACAACAAATTTAATCAACCATGTTATGTTTTTTTAATAATTGTGTACATAGATTTCAAATGAATTTCAGTATTTATCATTCCTCTGGACTTTCACCAAATGTTTCTTTTATTTTCTCTTTCTTCCTATTTTTTAACTTTAGCTTCTTATATTAGATTTTCTTTCTATTTTTCAACTTTAGCTTATTATATTAGCTTTTCTTATATTGCTTCATTGTGCATAGTGCTAGCCCATAAATCAACCACCTCTGTATGATTTTTTTTCTCTTTTCTATAGGTCTATAAGTAGTGTAATTCAGTAACTTCTCTTATTTGCTTATAGTTTATGCATTTGAAGTACTTGCATATGTACATGTATTGGTAGAAATACAGCCCATTGGCCATTTTTCGGATATTTTTTCGTGTGAACTTTATCGTGGGCTTAGGACGAATGACCTTCAAAGTTTGGATCACTGCATATCGTGGGAAAAATCCTTGTGTAAGATATTTGAATATTTAATTGGGATAAGGCACAAGTACTCCAATAGACTGACCGAAATCCCAAAGACACACCTAAACTTAACTAGGGTCCTATTACTCCCCCTAAACTTATTTAAAATGGAATAAATACATCATAAATGCTGACGTGGCATATAGAGTGTGCATACTCTCTTGAAGGCATGTGATCAGTGAACAAATTGGACACATATCCTTTTTTAATTGGTAACTTTATAATAAGTCAGTATACATAATTTATATATCTATTTAGCTTAAATTAATAAGATTGATATTTAAACATATATATTTAATTATTTTCATTTCTTTCTTTGTAAAATATTTATTTTAATTTCTTTTTAATTTGAACTTTTTATCTTTTTTCTTTCATTAATTTCTTATCTTTTAACTTTTAATTATTTTTTAAAAAATTATGTGTATTTTTAAAAAAATAATTTAAAAAGTGTCCTTCAATTTATTTTTTTATATTTTATTCTATTTCTTCACTTGTTTTGATATCCTTCGAAATTATCTTATTTTAAATACAAGAAATTTGAAATTAAATCAAAAGGAAAGACAGAAAATAAAAAGTGTAAATAAAACCAATAGAAAAATAAAACAGAAAAAACAATGAATGAAGGTAAATTTTTTTAAGATAAAAAGTGTATATATATTTTTTTTTGAAAAAACATTTAAACACGTGGCAGGCGCGCGTGTATAAACACAACCAACTTGGGTGGTTAAAGGTTTCACGTCAGCATAAAAGGTGCACAAAAATATGAAAAAATGGAGTTGGGGGGGGGGGGGGATAGGACCCTAATAAAGCTTAGGTGTTCCTTTGAAATTTCAGTCATAGTCTAGGGGATACTTGTGTCTTATCCCTATTTAATTCCTTTCTTTAAAGAATCATATATATATAAAAGATAACCCTAGGCCCGCCTACGTAGCGCCGCCAGAAACTAAGATTCCCTTTTAATTTATTTATTTCCAAAACTAGCCTTCCCCTTTAATGAAAATTTGCGACCTTTATGAAGAATTGTGACTTTTATGAAAAGTTGTGACTTTTTTTGAAGAGTTGTGACTTTTATGAAGAATTGCGACTTTTATGAAAAGTTGTGACTTTAATGAAAGGTTGTGACCTTTCCGAAGGGTTGTAACTTTTTCAAAGAGTTGTGACCTTTCCGATAAGGCACAATAAACATTTGGTCAAACTACCCTTTGTTGTCTATAAATAAAGGGATTTCCTCTCATTTTAAAACAATAAAAATTCTGAACTTCTTCTTCTTCTTCTTCTGCACAATTAAATATTCGTGTACTTTGCACCTATTGACTAGCTCACTACACCACTGTTTTTGTATCAATACACTGGTTAATAGAATCGTCCTATCCTGAGAGGATCTATTTCATTAAACATCAGGTACTAGAGGGGAATAATTTCCTTAAGGGTACACTATGCATTTAGTGTGCTCGAATTTTTCCCTTCTGTTTCATTCTATTGTTACAGATCCTGATATTATTTACTTACAGTCATTAATTTATGCTTATGTTATTAATTGTTGTTTTTGAGTACATGTTTTAAACTTTGTTGTTTATGTTTCTACAAAGTTAATGTTATAAAGTACTTGTAAATTAAATAATACACGTTAATTGAGTATTCATGCAAGTTTTCTCTACTAAAATTGTTGAAGATCCAGTAAAAGAATTCCTTAAAGATGTGTACTACCATATCTTGAAGACAAAATTCAAATTTGGTATGTCATTGTAAGCACAGAAAGACCTTAAAAACTTTATCGCACCTTGATGTGCGAACTGAACCAGGAAAACAAGACAAGAATTAATAAACTTTTGACATAAGTGGAAGGATGTGCCGAATGACCTATAATGGAATATGACTAGACTGCAACCTCTTTTAATCCCAAAGACATAGATAACTACACAATAAATTAATTGTTCCTATTCAATATGAAGTATGGACAGATTCTCAAGTTTACTGCAAGTTGTAAATACTTTTCTTGAAGTAATAGATGTGTTTCTCGACACTGCGATTGAAATAGAAGTGTAGTTTCAAATTGAACTTCATCACTCTGGTATGTTGATTTTAAAAAAACACCCAAACAAACTAAATAGTTTTGTATAATATTTTTCCCTTTCAAGTATATATAATAAGTTGAATTGTTGTCCAATATGATACATTCTCCCTTTAATTTTTTATTTTAATAATTACTTATGATACATGTAAAACAAAAGGTAGGGCTGAACTTTCTACATGTTAGAATTAGAATATTTGTTCACTTTTTTAAGCCTTTTAAATTTTATTTATCCCTTCACCAACGATTATTTATTTATTAGAATATTTAATATTTCCGGTTGATGTTCATTTTATTTCCCAAAAATATCAAATAGTAACACCTTCTGGAAGCAAAAGGATAAATTATAAAATCAAATTAAGGATGATTGATTGAAGGGTAAATGATAAGATGTTATAATTATCATCTTTCTTTATAGTGTTATAGTTTAAATGACTGATAGGTTTTAAGCATTATTTTATAAATTCCATAATATCAAATTCCCGCGCGAGGCGCAAGTAATTTTACTAGTTCAATAACAAAACCTATGTGTTATTGCAACTCCATTAACTGAAGAAATAATTTATGGGGTTACTCCACATTGACTTGGTTTCGTTAGTTGACCTAATTGTACTCCTTTCTTGAATCCCGAGCCATGAAGTACATTTAACACAAATTGAATGTTTTTTAAAAACCTTTTATCATCTTCTTCTTAACCTGCCTATATTAGACCTGTTTCGATTTTGGTTGTCCTTGTTCTAGTTTTTGGGTGCGAAAGTAAATATATGGTTCAACAACTCTTTTCTTTTTTAGAACTCCAAATTTTGAACATTCTAGTGGGTCAACTAACATGCGAAATTCAAAGTAAATAATGTTTGATATTGAAATATATTTCTTGGAAGTGGAATCTATAGAGAATGGCAGAAGAAAATATAACTTGGGGAGACTTCTGCTAGCCCAATATAATTAACTAAGATGGGAAGATTCAACTAAGCAACAAGAAACTAGAAAGGAGAATGAAAATTTTGGTAGAGAACATTGTTATGGAAAAAGACTCTTGAATTGTTTTCCATTTGGGTTGAATGGATTTTGGATTGATACAAATGTACATGATCATTGTCTATTTACACTTAACTATTTACTATGATGGTTCTATATACTACAAGATCTAGACTATTCTATGATATTCTACAAATATCTAATTCTCTAGAACATCTATAAGAAAATTCTAGTAACTTTATGTTCTACTCTAGAATATCTAGATATTTTTACAAGGTGCTTATCCTATATAATACACTAGACTATTCTAGAAACTTTATAACTAGAACAATCTATGATATTCCGAAAAAATAAGCTTTAACTTTTTCACTACCCCTTAAATTATTTTCTTGGAAACTACCCCATGCTTGTAAGGAAAAACTCAAACGAAGCTTTGAACCAAGCCTAGGTGAACATATCAACAGTTTTTTTCAAACTCCCCTTGCTTCTTCAAATGATTAAGGTTTTCTGTCATTAGGCTTGCAAAGAAACATAAATATGAACCGGTAAAGTTTTCATCTTTGTAGCGAGCTAGCTTGATAATTTTTCTGGGTGGCCTTTTCAAACCATGTGAATTATCTCGTTGCTTAGATCCTAGACTCCCCCTTTCTCTTAGTTTCCCAACAGTTGAACTATCGAGAGAAACAACTATTATGGGTAAGTTTGGAATTCCAGGGTTCAAGATTTTAGAAGCTGCTCATTTTGACACAAACCTATAACACATGGAGATTTCATTAATATTATTAGCCTCCTCTTTCAAATCAGTGATGATATAACCATTAGTTTTCTTTGAAACCTAACACAATCATAGGATCCAACACTAGATTCCATTTTTCAGCTCAGCAATAAACAGATTGTCAACTTTAGAGCTTCTGACAATCATATCGTTTGTCTCTCTATCTGAAATTAAGACTTCAACTTCACCATAAATTAGGTCTTGATCTATTCCATTTGCTTCAAATGTTAGCTCAAAGTTGGTGATTGCCCTCGATAAGACAGATGATTGACTATAGGCTTCAACTACAACTAAATATCCTTAATACTTTTTGAGCAAAGGTAATTATTGGCAAATATAGTTTCAGACACTATCCCCTCGGGTTCTTCTTCAGCATCCTTCACATCCATACTTTTATTGCCGAGTTCAGATTCTGCTTCTTTGATTTCCTAGTCTTCTTCTTATGTAGCTTTCTTAGTTTTAGTCATATTGCTCTTCTTACCTCAACAATATCTTTTTATGTGTCCTATTTTTCCACACCAATAACATTTGAGAGTCTTATAGTTATTAATAGACTTTCCCCCCTTTCCAGGTGAGCTTGAATCACCTAAGGATTAAGTGTGCTACATATCTCTTATTTTTCCTTTGAAACTCCTTTTGTCGGCTACAAGTACATTTTCTTCCCCTTCCTTGACAAATACACCAGTAAACTGTTTGGCTAGTAAGTCTTGTGACGATAACAAATTCTCAAATTCCTCCGAGGATGGTTGTTGAGCCCATCCTTAAATTGACGTCACAAATTGAATATATTCACGTTTCAAACTACCAATAATATTTCTTCTTAGTCATGATTTAGAGATAGTCTCTTCCAGGTTCAATAAATATATCTTAGAACTTAAAATCTTAATCTTCAATAAATACTCTGTAGTAAAAAGATTACCTTAAATGGTGTTAGCCAATTCATTCTCCAATATCTTTAGCCGAACTTTATTTTTCTTGTTGAACAACTATTCAAGGGTCCTCCATATTTCATGAGTTGATTTAAACTTTTTACGATAGTCAAATAGACTAGAGGAGATTGACCTCTTCAAGATGAACTTGGCCTTCACATTGGTCTTCTTCCACTTCTTTTATGTGCTTCTATTTTCTAGTCTGTCGTTAGGAGGACTTGTGTTATTTTCATTATAAACATCCCATAAATCCTCTCCCACATTGTATGATTCCATCGCTTCCATACATTGTAATTTTACTAGTTCAATTATTCCACCCCTAGTCCATTAACACGAACACTTAAATCCATAAAGACAAACTAGTTGAATCTACAACTAGCCCAATATTGAAATAAAATATAGAAGCCAACATATGATTATGGCTCTAATACTATGTAGATAATAACAGAAGAAAAGTACAATAACTTCGGCATAAAGAAACGAGAGCAGAAGATAGGAAAATTGTAATCATTATTATTGACTATATGGATGCTATATAAAGAATCTATACAAGACTTAAAAAAGATAATGACTATTAAACAAAGCCTAAAGAGAAGGAAAGAGTTAGAACGGATTCCTAAATATTAGGAACTATGAAAATAGAATTTGACAAAACTAAGGAGTCTTCTCTGATCATCCGTTATTACTCCCCGACAAGTTGGTAGTGTCAACAACACCCAACTTGGAGAAATGCTTGACAAAAGTAGATCTTGGAAATGGTTTGGTAAGTATATCTTCCATTTATAAGCCGAGTGAAGGTGTTGAACTGTGATATGATTGTTTTGAACTTGTTCATGACCAAAGTGAAAATCAATAGCAATATGCTTCGGACGACTATGGAACACCGGGTTAGCGCAAATGTATGTGGTGCTGACATTGTCACCAAATATCTGAGGAGTGGTGGAAATATGAAACCAAATCTCATGGAATAAACTTGTTAGCCAATTTGTATTAGAAATAGTAGTTGAAACAACCCAATATTCTTCTTCTACGGAGAAGCGGGAGATAGATCTTTGCTTTTTAGAGGACCATGATCTCGGAGAACTGAAAAGGTAAACAACATAACCTGTGGTGGAGATTCGATCGAGAGGATCTCCAGCCCAGTCAGAATCTGAGTAGGCTAGAAGACGGTGATTATGTTCTTTGGCAATTCGGAGGCCAGACGAACATGTCTGGTGAAGATACTGAAGGAGACGTGCCATGGCTGTCCAATGTGATATTAAGGGTTGGTGCATGAAATGTGAGATTTTGCTAATTGCAAATGCTATGTTCGGACGTGTAAAACAAAGGTAAGGAAGTTTACCGATTATCCTCCTATAAAGAGAGCCATCAACTAGAGAATCTTCTGAAAACTCCGGAAAAACAACAATAGAAGCCATCGGTGATGGAACACCCTTGAAATTGTGCATAACAACTTCCTGCAACAGATCTGTAATGTATCTTGGTTGACACAACAAAAGACTACCAGGATAAGGTAAGACTTTAACACCAAGAAAATAATGAAGTTTACCAAGAACCTTCGGTGAGAACCGGGTTGCAAGATTATCAATAATGCTTTGAACATCACGAATCTGCTTACCCGTGACAAATATGTAATCAACATATACTAGAACATAACTAGTAAACTCATAATTATGCAGGATGAACAATGAAGAATCAGATTGGGATTTAATAAATCCCAAAGTAACCAAGTAATTTTTGAGTTCTGTGTACCGGGCCCTGGAAGCTTGTTTGAGGCCATATAAAGTGTTGTGCAGGTTGCAAACATGCGTTGGATGTTTAGAAGCTTCAAAACAAGGTGGTTTGTGCATATATACTTCCTCATCGAGACGAACTTACAGGAAGGAATTATTGATATCGAGTTGTCGAATGGGCCAGCTTTGTTGTGTTGCAAAAGCAAGAACGAGTCGAACAGTTGCAGGCTTTACCACATGACTACAAGTACATTGGAAACTAAGTACAAGTCCTTGTGTGAACCCTTTAGCAACATGGCGAGCTTTATTCCCGTCAACAGAACCATCAGGATTATATTAAACCTGAAAATTCCACTTACAATCCACCACAATTTTTAAAGGAGCACATGGTATCGACTCCCATGTCCGGTTTCGAACTAAGGCTCAAATTTGTTTTTTCATAGCTTCATGATAGTGTGGAACTTGTTGAGCTTTCTTAAAGGTTATAGGTAGGGAGGAAGTGGTTTAAATAACACTATGTAATTGTTTAGGCTTAAGGCTATTGGTCTTAGATCGAGTAAATATGTGATGAGTGGGCATCGTTGTTGAGGTAGAGGCAATAAGGGAAGGCTTTGTGGCCATGGGAGGTGGGAAAAGTGACGAGGAAGAGGGTTGTACCATAGGGTTCTGGGTCAAAGGACCAGTGGACTTATTTTGGCATTAGTAAGTGATAATTGTGTATTGCGACTAAGCATTTAACTGGGAGAAGTCTCAAGTACTGAGGCTGAAACATTTGGTTGTGGTGAACTACGGCTAGAAACATAATTTTGGATGGTGAGGGGAGGAGGCAGCGGAGGCATTGGAGAAGGAGAAGAAGTATCAGATTAGGGAGAAGTGGAATTATCTGAGACGGTGGCACCTGTAGGGGAAGATAAGATGGTTGAATCCATGTCCACGTGTCCACGGGCTGCTGCATAATTTGTGAAGGAAGCTCACAAGAATCATTTGAAATTTGAGTCTTTGTTTCAGTTGAACAGATTTCTTGAGATACATTTTTATTTTGTTTGGTTTTTAAATGGAAAAAAAATATTGTAAAATGGGAACCGATTTTCCAAAAATTAAGACGTCATGTGATAAATAAATTTTGGAAGCTAAAGGATCAAAACAATGATGACAATAGTGTTTATTAAAAAATCCTAAATAAACATATGGTGTCGAATGGGGCTCTAATTTGTTTGAGTCATGGATAACAGAGGCAACAAAATACTTTTATTGAGTTATACTTGGGCATAGTTTGAAATAAAATTTCAAATGACTCTTATACTGATGATTAGGTGTAGTTAGCCTGTTTATAACATAAACAACTTGCTAACAAACAAACTCCAAAAGTGTGATTGTAAAGACGTTTGTTGCAGCAACGTTCTAGCAATTTCAATAACATATCAATGTGGTCATTCGACTAGAGAAACTCATTGTGGAGTATATGGGGGTTACACTAAGTGCTTTATGTCATATGTTTCTGAGATAGAACTATAAACTTTGAAGGTTGCAACAACCATACAGGGCTTATTGTGACGCAACCGGTGTAGGTTTGGGTTGTGTATTGATGTATCAGGGCTGGCTTATTGCTTATGCATCGAGAAAGCTTAGGCTACATGAGCATAACTACCCCACTCAGGAGTTGGAGTTGGCGGCAATAGTTTTTGCACTTAAGATCTGGAGGCACTACCTATATGGAGTTTGTTATGAGATCTACACTGATCACATGAGCCTTTAGTATATCATGCGCTAGATGTATCTTAATTCGAGGCAGCGTCACTGGATTGAGCTTCTGAAAGACTATGAGCTCTCTATTCTCTACCATCCTGGAAAGGCGAATATAGTAGTGGATGCCTTGAGTCGGAAGGTAGTGAGTATGGAAAGTCTATCCTTCTTATCTACGGTGGAGCGACCCTTAGCTTTGGACATTTAGTCCTACTAATCAGATGGTTCAATTGGATGTTTCACATTCTAGGCGTGTTCTAGCCTATGTGGGAGTTGAGTCCTCTCTTTGTGATCAGATCTGTAGCCGTCATTTTGAGCATGAGGCCTTGGTGGAACTTCGAGATCCTATGTTAGCGGGTGATGCCTGTAAGATTACCATGAATTTAGATAGGGTATTAATGTTTTCAGGTAGTATTTGTGTTTCGAGAGGTGGAGGTTTTAGTTAGCTGATACTTCGAGAGACCCATGACTCTATATATTCTATCCATCCCGGTACCGCGAAGATGTACCATGACTTGAGGTAGCATACTAGTGGAGCACTATGAGGAGAGATATTACAGACTATGTATCTTGTTGCCTTAGTTGCCAGTAGGTGAAGGCCTAGCATTTGAGAACTGATGGTGAGTTTCAGAGATAACCTATTTCAAAGTGGAAGTGGGATCACATCGCCATGGACTTTGTGGCAGGTTTGCCTCAGACTTCTAGTGGTATTGATGGCATTTGGGTCATCGTTGATCGACTGACCAAGTTAGCACGCTTCCTCCCTGTTAAGTCTTCATTCAGAGCTGAGATTTTAGCCCGTATCTACATTCGTGAAGTGGTTCGTCTTCATGGTGTGCCGGTCTCTATTATATTCGATAGGGGTGCTCAGTTCAGTTCTAGCTTTTGAAAGACTTGTAGAACGAGTTGGGCTCTCGTGTTGACCTAAGCACAACCTTCCACCCACATACTGATGGTCTATCAGAGCGTACTATCCAGGTTCTTGAGGATATATTGTGGGTTTGTGTATCAGAGTTTGGAGGTCAGTGGGACCAGTTCTTCCCTTTGGCTGAATTTGCGTACAACAATATCCACCATTCTAGCATTCAGATGGCCCCGTTTGACGCCTTATATGGTAGGCGTTGTCGCTCTCCAATTGGTTGGTTTTAGACTACAGAGCCTAGACCTTGTGGCACAAACTTGATTCAGGAAGCTTTAGAGAAGGTGAGGGTGATTCAGGATAGTCTTCGGACAGCTCATAGTAGGCATTGGAGTTATGCGTATTATAAGCAGCGACTTTTGAGATTCTCAATTAGCAATAGATTTTTTGTCCCCGCGTGTCATCTACGAAGGGCGTGATGGGATTTTGGAGGTCGGGCGAGCTTAGCCCCAGGTATATTGGGCCTTCCGAGATCCTCCGGATAGTTGGGGAGGTTGCATATGAGTTAGCTTTGCCTCCGATATTCTCAACTATCCACCTAGTCTTTCATGTCTATGCTGCGCCAATATGTTTCAGATGAGTCTCATGTGCTCCAATATGATGTAGTAGAGTTGGATAAACTATTGGCCTTTGTGGAGGAGCCAGTTGCTATTCTTGCAAGAGCTGTGTGGTGGTTGCGCTCGAGAGTCAATTTGCTAATTCGGGACCCAACCCTAACCCAGGACTAGCCAAAACCCGAAACCTGATCCTGACCTAAAACCTTACCCCGACTGAGATTCGGCCCTAACTCTTGACCCATGTCCCGACATACAAATCAGTACCCGACCTCGACCTAAGATCTGACCCTCATTTCTGACATACGTGTCAATTTCCAAATCATGATAAAACTTTGAAACTAGGAACCTACCTCGACCCGATACCTAACCTAACCTAGTGCAAGAAACAACCGTGACTCTCAACTTCACATTCAGGACCCGACTTCAAAACTAGGACCCGACCCCGACACCCAACCAGACACACTTATGTTGAATCATGATCCAACATTGACATCGACACTCGACTTCCTACTTACAAACTCTGATCTGACGACGACCGTCAAATTGAGAACCAACATCAAAATTGTGAACCAAATTTTGAATAAGAAAATCTAACCCGACAACCGACCTGTGACCCAACTTTCAAAACAGGATTCGACACCAACATTAAACTCTGAAGGTTGTTCTAGGACCCAGATTCGACAGCCGACACGAGACTCAACCTTGAATCTCAACCCAAAAACCAACTCCGACGCCCAATTGAAAACCCCATCGAGGTCAGTATTTTGTTTCCAGAATTGAGAATCAGGAGTTGAATCTCAAATTAGTCTCGGGAATCGATATTCGAGACTTGAATAAGGATGGAAAGTTAAGGTGTGAGGTTGAAAAAAGAGTTTTGGAAAATGTTTTCCTTACTTTTTAAGGTAAGTCATTTTCCTTAAATTTGAGGAACATAAGTTTACTTGGTAATCATTTTCAAAAATATTTAAGCCAACAAAACATGAGAAAATGGGAAAACATATTTTGGAAAATGTTTTCCTTCATACCAAACACACCCTGACTATTTTATTTATGGGGTGTGATTTTTCCCATTTATTATCCGTAGACACTCTCCACAACTAGTAAGATTTTTATTTGATAAAAATAAAGTATTGTACCTCAAGCATCAACACGTAAACCTTCATTATATTAAGAAAATCTGTAATAAGTTTTTTCCCTCTCTGTATATATAGAGCAACAACACGTTCACATTCTTTCATCTCAGTTCCACTCCCTTCGTGAATTCAAACAAAAGATCGTGCTCTCTCGTCACCGATCTTTTAGGGTTTCCCCGTTCTATGCATCACCATACTTCTCTTCCAATTTCTCCATCATTTTAATTTCCCCCTTCGTTCTACCCGCGTAACATCATCAGCTTGCCATCCAACAATGAGAAAACAGATTCCGGTGACCAAGAAGCAATAAGATTTGGCCGGAATTATTCTTTCTTCTCCACTGAAGTACAAACGATCTCCTCTTCAAAGTCAAGGTTCTATCTTACAAATTATTTCCCAGATTTTGTTCAGCTTGCCTTTATTTTTTCAATTTTAGATCTTTTCACTGCTATATATATAAATTAAAATCTAGTTTTTCATTATATGTTTCATGTCTAATTGTTGATATCTTGTGTTGGAATGTTGATACCCTAATTAATATATAAGGAACAAGTATATTCTATATGTTCCTTAGTAAATTACTATCACTACATTAAATAAAGCAAGTAAAGTAATTACACATAGGGATGGCAATGGGGCGGGGTGGTTGGTGGGCGGATTTTAGTCTTTAAGGGGCAGCGGGGGTTAGGAATTTTGTGGGGCGGGGCGGAGCGGAGTGGGTACAAATTTCTTTTTCGAAAAAATATATGGGGCAGGGCGGGGCGGGCCAAAAATGTTGCGAGTTTATACGGGTTTGCCCCGCACCGACACTGCACCACCCCATTGCCATCCCTAATTACACAATATTTTATAGTGGAGAACTCCGCCTCATAAAAGGTATAAACCATGACCTATACCTCTCTAGGATTTAACTCAAATTCAATTAACTGTAAACCTCAGAAAGGTTTTAGATTACTACACTTGCAATCCTAGGAACTAAACTCTAATTCCTATGTATCAACAATCACCATTAACTGTTGAAACCGTCTTCAAGTTTCCCCCAACTTGAAGAATAATATAATCTATGATCGAAAAGATTACAACTCGATAATCAACAATACAAAAAGCCTAGACTAAAGAACTACGAAGCTTAAGCCTATGGTTCTTCAATCTTGTATCTCTATATCAACTACACTTGAATCTTCAATCTGAACTCTCTCAAATATGAACTCTCTCTTATTTGATTGTGTTCTTCTTTTAGCTCTCTCTATATGTGCGTAAAGTTCTTTGTGAAACCCTTACTATATTTGTAGATGCATGACATCTCCTTCATTGAGTCAGAATCAATATCCTTCCTTATACGACTTTCATTTCTTTGTAGACTTCCACTATGAAAAGAGACATTATGAAAATAGGTCTTTTGTCATAAACGCGCTTCGTCCACCACCTTTAATCCTTTTTCTTCACATGATACCTCTTTTCCTAATCCGAGATAGACTCTATCTTATATGAGCACATTTCACTAACCAGTTCCCCACATTTGTAACCTAGTTGTCAATCATCAAATCTTACACTATCTAAAAAATTCCCCATATTTGAGGATGACAAACCATGAATTATTGTATGCATAACTTCAACCTTAGACATGCCAGACACTAATTAAAGCAACACGTTAGAAGATCGGGTTAGACTAATTGGGTTATAAATATCACACAAACACTATTACTATAGAAAGAAGTAGCAATTAAAATACTCATGGCCACTAGGTCTATCACCTACACAAGTACTTTACATCAATAACTCATATAGTTATGACAAAGCATTTGCACAATCAAAGGATATAGACAATAACCAGAAACTAAAACCTAATAGTAACATTAATCAAAACAAGTACACCACAAATGAAATCAAAATGAAAATGTATACACAAGAACTTTTGGTTACAAAAGGGAATGTGTAGCCTAAGAGAGGAGAATGGGATGCTGATGGTATATCTTCCTTAAGCATCTCAAAGAGACCCTTCAGATTAGCAGAATAAGTCGACATCTAAGTTTGAAGGAGAGCTTGAGTGTGGGCAAGGTCATCCTTGAGGTTAATATTTTATCCACCAACCCAGTATGTTCAAGTCTATAGGTGACGTGCAGCTGCTACATGGCATCCTTTGAGAGGCTCAAAATGCTATAAATTCCCATCTTTGTCAGCCAGTAGTGCCCTCAACCTTTGAAGTGGTGAATTTACCCCCATTTTAGGAGCAGGTACTACTGCATGGTTCACAACACCTAAAACATCCTTGGTGGTCTGATGCTGCCAAGTTTTTTATGGAACGCCAAAGTGTTTAGAAATAGACCTAAACTACAACCCATAACCAAGAGAATTCTTTGTTTTACCCTTCTTATAAATTTGATGCATGTTACACAATATGAGTTTGGGAAAATTTATGGGTATTTGAGAAATCAATAACTCCATAAGGGTGAGATCCATATAGTTCTCCTCAGTATGCTTTTGCTCTCTTGGGATCATCATTTTTTGCATAACATTAAACAGTAGATTAGGGAAGGGAAGCATTACATAGAGACACCAAATTTTTTTTGGAACACCCCATATTTGAGTAATGCCATCAGGAGTATGAATAAATGAAACATCTCTGTCGATACAAGAAATAGAGAAGGACAAACCTGACACATTAATATAGTTCTAAGTCGCTTTTCAGCAAATTTTACATCTCATATCACCTTGAAGGAACAATTTTCAACAACCGTGTGCACTCAAAAGAACTATGAGTTCACCTATCTCAGCCCCCCCACCCAATTAAATAAAAGAACCAGAGTTCACCTATCTTAGCCCCCCGCCCCGTTAAATAAAAGAACCAGTAATCACTATACACCTAAACATAGTTCATTGCCCAAGATTCACAATCCTAATGTACGAGCATCGAGACTATACTCTAAGTCATCACCTATTTTCTCATCCTTGATGTCACCCTGAAATTAGAGCATGTGGGTCTAATTTGCCTATATTTTGATAATTAATATGAACATAGGCAACACTTCCGAAGATTCTAGAAACCAATATACTGGAAATTTCATGATTTGGAAGGAAATTCCTAAGAGTATCAAGCGGACTTTGAAAGTTCAGAATTCTTGATGGCATTCTATTACTAAAATTTGCAGTAGTTAGGATAGCTTCCCCCCAATACCGCTTTGGCACCTTTTTGTGAAACAATAGTGATCTAGTAATGTCAAGTAACAAACTGTTTCTTCTCTTTGCTATCCCATTTTGTTGAGGAGTATTGACACATGAAGAATTATGAATAATTCTTCTTTTTTGAAGAAAGTAGAGAGGTTTTGATTGATGAAGTCCTTGGCATTATCAGATCAGAATCTTTTAACTGGCACATCATATTGGGTTTTGATCATATTAAAAAAGGTAGGAAGAATTTGACTGACATCTGATTTTTGCTTTAGCAAATAAATCCATGCAACTCTTGCACAATCATCAATGAATGACACAAACCATCTAGCACCAGAAATATTAGGAATGGGAGAAGGTCCCCAAATATCACTATGAATAAGAGAGAATGGAGATTGACATCTTTTGTGAATAATTAGAAAGGAAACACGTTTGTGCTTTGCAATTTCACTATCATCACAATGAAAAGACTCAACAATCAAATCTTTGAACAAAGATGGAAACATCTTTTTATTACATAAAAGGAAGGGTGAGCTAACCGACGATGATAAAGCCATACTTTCTGTTTATTTTAAATGATAGATTCAAACAAGAATGAACTAGACAAGGAATTATTAGATATATCTTCACCATTGTGGAAATCTACACAACAAAGACCACATTTCTCACTAGCACGCCCAATCATCTCCTTTGTGTTCTGTTCCTGATATAAGAAATATGAATGGAAGAAACTTACTTGGCATTTAGAATCTTAGGTGAGTTTCTGGATAGAAATGAGATTTGCAGATAACTTTGGGATATGAATGACTTCTTTAAGTATCAAGGATATTTCCAAGTGGTATATCTCATTGTCCAACTACAGTAATGACTAAACCATCAACTATAGTTATTATTTTATAGCTAGGACAAGGGGAATATGAGATGAAGAGATAAGAGAGACTTGTCATGTGATTAGTTGCCCCGGAATCAACCTCCCACGTTGGAGAAAGTTTGTCTGAGACTTTAATAATAAAAGAGAAAGAAATACATATGAAGGCCAATGAAACTGTAGAGTTATTCTCTATGGTTGCAAAAACTTTTTAAAAAAGGGGAATATTTGCGGCAGTACCATATTCAGACATGGTTTGGGCAGTTAAAGATAGCAAAATGAGAATTTTCAAGATAGGATGAATAAATTGGTCAGAAATAAGCCTAAAGCTCTCATACCATGTGGAATAAGATTGTTGAGTAATTTCATTTATTTGTTTCTATTTCATATACATGAATTTATATATACATAAGAGATTGTGGAATAGAATAACCTAAATCCCATGAAATCTGGGATTATACAGAATCATTTGTTTTACATTAAGAGAAAGAATCAGAGATATGATATTCTAATTATCCTAAGCTCTTAGAGGATCATATCTTTATAAGAAGAATATCTTCCCATCTTAGAGGATCATATCGTGATAACAAGAATATCTTCTTGGAAATCCTCTATCAGCCAACACTCGCCAAGTAGTTCCACCGAATCAAATTGTATATCATATTATTCGGAGTTAGCGCATTCCATCTAGGAGACTGAAGCCTATAAAGATCCCAAACATCCCCTTTTAGGGGGAAAATTTGGATAACACCACCAACTCCTTTCACCCACTTGACCTTGTATATGCTTTCCCGAGCATGTATATAATTATCACGTTGATACATTTGTATATTCTTACCCTAGATTTTATATCATTATCTATTTGTGAGGATGAATCTACACTTTGAGAAGTCTGTGCGACATGTGTCTCACCATCTCGAGGGCACTGGTTCCTCTTCAAAGGAAGGTTTAGGTGCTGATGTTGCTCGAAATACTTGATTAAATTTTCATTTTTCATATCAATATCTCAACTTTAAGTGCTTGTTTCACAAGTATAGGATCCTCCAAACAAGGAGTTACGTCTCCACGAATACCACCTAAGTGGTACTTACGCCGATAAAAACTAGAAACAATTTTACCACTAAAGTTGCACTTAATTCTTCACTACTTCTGATCAGTTGCCACACCATGTTGATAAAATGACTCAAATATAAAATTTATATTCATCAACATGTTGTGGCAATTGATCAGAAGAAGCTAAAATTTAAGTGCAACTCTAGTGGTAAAGTTGTTTCTAGTTTTTATCAGCTTAAGTAGCACTTAGGAGGTATTCGTGGAGATGTAACTCCTTGCTTGGAGGCTCCTATAGAAAGAAGCACTTAAAGCTGATATACATGATAAGAAAAATGAAAATTTAATCAAGAATTTTGAGAAACTTCAACACCCAAACCTTCCTTTGAAGAGGAATTGGTGCACTCGAGATGGTGAGACACATGTCGCTCAGACTTCTCAAAGTGTAGATTCATCCTCACAAGAGATTTTAAAATCATTAGCAATCAAAAAAGGGGTATAGGGATGGGGTGTTGAAACTACTGAAGGCACCAAAATTACTTGATCATAGTCTAGAAGCCCTCGACAAAAACCGAGCTTGTTTCTCTCTTCGATTAAATGGTACATCGCTTTTGCTTTCTCCTTCATTCTGCATATGTCACTGTGGGTTGTTTGACAATGTTGAGTTTAATTTTAGTTACTGCAGTCATTTTTTAACATAATAAGTTACCTATCTTTAGGATGCATTTGAATTTTAAATATTTGTTAGGTTGTTTTAATTGTTGAGATTATTTAACCTTTTTTGAATTTTTATTATGCTCATTTTCTGCATTTTGTTATCAAGTTGGCTATTTTGAATCCTATTATGCTTAATAAAAATATTTAGAGATATTTCAGTTAATTCTTTTTGTTACCACATTAAAAAAAAACACCAATAGTGGTATCAAGAGCTTCATTGATCTTACGGGATCTGTGAAATCTTCCAAAGAACAATCATACAATTTTTAACCCGTAAGGGCTACCCATTTTATATTGTCAGGGCTACTATTTTCAATTCATACTTTCCTCAACCAATTTTAACCTAAAACTGGAAAGCAACAGTCTCTCTTTGAATGCCCCAAAAATTTTCACTCGTGAAAACTATCAGATTTTGTATGTGAAAATGAAATCATATCTTGAAGCCTATTATATGTGGAAAGTTGTAATGAAAGATATACCCTTACAACCTATCCCTACAAATCCTACCCTTGCCCAAATTAAATATCACCCGGATGAAAAAACCAAAAATATTCAAAGCCAAAACTATAATTCAAAATTCAGTTGTGGATTAATTTTTTTTCAAAAATCATTTCTTGTGAGACAACCAAAGAAGCTTGGAAAAAATGAAAAAAATCATTTCAAGGAAGTGACCGAGTCAGAAGAATACAAATTTAGAATTTAAAAAGGAATTTTGAATTTCTTAGAATCCAAGAGGATGAAACTATTGTGAAGTATTTTGACAGTATTTCTTTGATTGTTAATAAAATGAGGTTGTTTGATGAGGATTTCAAAGATGACAGAATAGTAAAAAAAAATCTTGTGACAAATACAGAGAGATTTGGAAACATCTTTGTGATAAAAGTAGAAGAGACTACCAGAGATTCCATGAGTGTTGTCAAACAACCCATAGTGACATATTCAGAGAGAAGGAAAAAGAAGAAGCAAGTACCAGTGAAACCAAGGGAGAAACAAGCTCGGTTGCTGCGAGGTCTTTTAGACTATGATCAAGTAATTTTGGTGCTTTCAGTAGTTTCATCACCCCCTCTCTATACCCCCTTTTTTTATTTCTAGTGATAGAGTAGTGTAGATGAAGAAGAAAATCTTACACAAGTGATTGAACTTTTGGCCTTGTTAGTTATTCCTTCTAGAATCATACTCTGCAGATTGCAAGGTTTTTTCTTAAGTAGGTTTTGGACAACAAATTTAATCGACCATCTTATGTTTTTTATAATTGTGTATATAAATTTCAAATGATTTTCAATATTTATCATTCCTCCGGTCTTTCCAAATGACTTTCACCAAATGTTTCTTTTATTTTTTCTTTCTTCCTATTTTTTAACTTTAGCTTCTTATATTAGATTTTCTTCCTATTTTTCAACTTTAGCTTCTTATATTAGATTTTCTTCCTATTTTTTAACTTTAGCTTCTTATATTAGCTTTTCTTATATTGCTCCATTGTGCAGAGAGCTAGCCCATAAATCAACCACCTCTGTATGATTTTTTTTCTCTCTTTTCTATAGGTCTATAAGTAGTGTAATTCAGTAACTTCTCTTATTTGCTTCTTGTTTATGCATTTGAAGTACTTGCATATGCACATGTATTGGTAGAAATACAGCCCATTGGCCATTTTTCGGATTTTCTTTCGTATGAACTTTATCATGGGCGTAGGACAAATGACCTTCAAAGGTTTGATCACTGCACATCGTGGGAAAATATCCTTGTATAAGATATTTGAATATTTAATTTGGGTAACGCACAAGTACCCCAATAGACTGACCGAAATCTCAAAGACACAACTAAACTTAACTAGGGTCCTATTACTCCCCTAAACTAATTTAAAATTGAATAAATACATCATAAATGCTGACGTGGCATATAGAGTGTACACTCTCTCTCGAAGGGATGTGATGAGTGAACAAATTTGACACATGTCTTTTTTTAATTGGTAACTTTATAATAAGTTAGTATACATAATTTATATACCTATTTAGCTTAAATTGATAAGTTTGATATTAAAACGTATATATATTTAATTATTTTCATTTCTTTCTTTGTAAAATAAATATTTTAATTTCTTTCTCACTTTGAACTTTTTTTTTCTTTCATTAATTTCTTATCTTTTAAGTTATAATTATTTTTAAAAAAATTGTGTGTATTTGTTTAAAAATAATTTAAAAAGTGTCCTATAATTTTAACATTTTAATTTTTTTATATTTTATTTTATTTCTTCACTTGTTTTGTTATCCTTCGAAATTATCTTATTTTAAATACAAGAAATTTAAATCAAATCAAAAGGAAAGACAAAGAAAATAAAAAGTGTAAACAAAATCAATAGAAAAATAAAAGAGAAAAAACAATGAATGAAGGTTAAAAAAAATAGATAAAAAGTGTATATATATATATATTTTTAAAAACATTTAAACACGTGGCAGGCACGTGTGTATAAACACAACCAACTTGGGTGGTTAAAGGTGTCACGTCAGCACAAACGGTGCACAAAAATATGAAAAAATTGAGTTCGGGGGGGGGGGGGGGGGGGGAATAGGACCAGGATAAAGCTTTGG